>APFE030038709.1:27859-89306 GCA_000404065.3 Pinus taeda
ACATCCCTTTTGTTTAAAGCATTTTCATTTTTGTTTGAGGATTCACTTGCATACCCGAGACCTGATTTATCAAATGGACATTTGTGATAGTTGAGCATGTCATCCAAGGCTTGAGAGCTCTTCAAGATTTTGTTCATCCCTTCAACCTTTGTTCTGAGGAAGACAATCTCTTATTCCAATCTTTCACAGTCATTATTCTTCTTAGCAAGTTGTTTCTCAGTTTCTTCCTTGATACGAGTAGCTTCATTTTGCTTTTATTTTAGGGGAGATGATATCTGACTTCATTTTGAAGATTTCTTCATTCTTTGCTTGACTACTCTCCATTTCTTCCTTGATCCTTGTAGCTTTACATGTTTCAGCCTTGAGAAGCTTGATGTTAGATTTTAATTTGAAGATTTCTTCATCCTTTGCTTTTAGTTGACAGATCATGGTGTTTCTTTCCTTTCCTGCTTCATCAGCCTGCCCTTCTATGACTTTCAATGCTTCCTTTGTCTTCTTAGCTCCTTGTACTTGTTTCTTGGCTTCTTGTAGTTGAGATTTGAGAGAGGAGACCTCTACCTTGTACAGACCAATCTCTTCTTCAAGTTTGTTCAAGCTCTTGTGCCTTTGTTCAAGTTGACTTGACAAGGTATCTTCCCGTTTCTTTGCTTTATCCAATTGATTTGTCATAGATATGACTTCTTCATGATGCTTTCTTTTGCTTTGATGAAATTCCTTCTTAAGCTTGGCAAGCTCTTCATCCCTTTCCTGTACTTGAATCTTGAGAAGGTCAACTTTCTCCCTTGTTTGATCTTGGTCACCAGCTAGTGCTATCTTCTTAAGTTCTTTATTTTCCTTTTTCAAATTGTTAATCTCTTCCATGGCAACGACAAGTTGAGCAAGGAGATCTTCTACAAAATCTTTTTCATTCTCTTCATCTTCTAGGTTTGTTTCAACCTTGATGTCATCATTCTCATTTTCAGCATTTATGATGGGTTTTGGGTTTCCTTCTTGATTTCCATCATCTTCTTCACTAATGGTCATGGTCAATGCCCCTTTTGAGTGAAGGTCATGAATTTTGTCCCATATACCCTTTGCTGATGAATATTTTCCTAGATTGTTCTTTATAGAATCAAGTAGTCCATTCAAGATTGCCTTCATTGCTTTTGCATTGTTCTCCTTGGATTCTCCATCCATCCTGCTATCACCAATCATTGATTTCCAGATTTCAATGCCTTGAGCCTGTAAGATATTCCTCATTCTTGCTTCCCATAAATTAAAGTTCCCATTGAGCCTTGGAGCCTCCTCAAATTGATTGTCTTCTACTTTAGTAGTAGAGAGAGACACATCCTTAGGAGGATTGGAGACTTTCTTCCTTGACTTCGCCATTTGTGTTCTAAAGGTCAACCTTCAAGCTGTTAAGCTTTGAATGAAGCTATTGGCTCTAATACCAATTATTGGAAACACTGGGGGGTGGTGAATCAGTGTTTCTTTTTCCGACTATTGTTTTACTAGTTAGAACATATATATTCAGAACACAAGATGAACAACAAGAATAAATGCTTTTATTAATGTAATCTTTGCAGTAAAATAGATACAATATATAAGTGGTTGAAATCAGTTGCCAAGCACCAACTTGGACTTTTGTGAGGCTCCAACCTCCAGAACTCCAACTCTATTTCGCCAAGGCATCAATCTTGGACTTAGGAGCACCAACTCCCAAGGACTTCAATCCTTCCAGTTCCTGAGACACCAGTTCCAAAGACACCAATCCTTCTTACTTCTAAAGCACCAAATCAAAGGACTCTGATCCTTCTTACTTCTGAGACATCAGCCCCAAGGACTCCAATCCTAATCACTTCTGAGGCACCAACCCCAAGGGTTCCGACCCAATCTTGTCAAGGCACATTTGATAGTCATGTTCTGCTCTTAGAACTCTTCACCACTGAGTTCTGTCTGTTTACAGCTTCACTGTAGTCTCCATGCTACAGCATCAATGAAAACCAGTCTTCTCATGAAGGAGTCATTACAACTCTTCATACAGTCCACACAGAGTCTCCAATAGCCTTTGTGCTCTCTGATAATGTCTTCACACAGCTTTAGTGAGTCTACTGTTAACTGCACTAGGCTCTGTATAAAGAACACCTTTCTGTTCAGGCATATGTTCTAATGTCACAGTGACTGCTTCAGCATGACTGCTTCTCTGCTGGCTACTTCTCCCTTCAAACAATGTTAGACAAAACTTTATTCACTACATCACAGAGCTATTCTTCACACTCCATTGTATACCTGATTTATTCATCATAAGTTTGAGTCTTTCATAGGGTGATATGATCAGCAAAGATGCTCATCCTTTGAGTGCCTCCTTTCCTGTTGGTCCTTCGGCCCTTCCCTGTTCTGCTGGACCCTCACTATGTTCTGCTGGATCCTCTAACTTCTTTCAACAACGTTCAATTGCACTTGTTCTCTGTTTTTTTTTGTTTTTATACATTCCTGATCCTCTGACTATCGGTTTCCTCTTTTTCATTGTCTCTTTGGCTTCCTCACTGCTTCAGCTTATCCTATCAGCTTCCTCCTCGGTCGTTGTCATTTCCTCTATGCTCGCTTGTTTCTTCGACTTCTCGGCTTTCGGTTTCCTCTGTCTATTCGAGCATTCCAATATTCACAGGACACGTTCAGGAGGAAGAGAGGTCGTATTACAGAGAAACGTTGCCTTTTAAAAGATATCAAAGAGATCCCGGATTCGCTCCCAAACCGGGAGCTTCTGAAAATGGTCGCTCCCGCTCCCGCTCCCCGCTTCCGCTCCCGCTCCCAAGTAACGTTGGACCGTACCATCAGGGCGAGCCCACATGTCACGTTACCATCGCAATCGCAACTGGCATCGTTCCACCCTACTGAACTATCAGAACCGTTATTATAGGCTTTTGGCCTAAAAAACCCCGGGCAATACAAATATTTGAATTACACAGGGATACATGGACAAAAACCCGCCCGAGCGCTTAAGGCCGGACTTCAAAAAACATTACGCCTGCATCTAAAATTGCATCGGGTCTGCTCCTCCACAACTTTATCGCAATCAACGCTTTAGTGTGGCAAGGCTTTATGATATATGCGGTATGTGACGAATGTGATAATAGATTAACTTATATTGCAATGGTGTAGTCGGGTCCGTGTTATTATCGCAATTGCAGGTTTAATGTGACAAGGCTTTAAGCGCTACAATACGTAACTCCCGATATGACGAAAGTGATATTATTATAGACTATTTTATACATTATATATATATATATATCACAATCAGTGGTTCGGGGGTGACAGCCCTTTATACATTGCGATTATCGCGGATGCGACATAACAATAAGGTGTGATATAATAGGACCATCGAGTCCGCATACATTATCACAATCAGAGGTTTCGGGGGCGACACTTAATAGAACCCGCCAATATAATATACTGCCTTGCCTCCGCTAGTATATATTGCTCCACTCCTTTAACTCTATTTATATATTGCTCCGTTGTTTCCTTTCTATCGGTTCTATGTGGCTCCTCCAATATTATATACTGCTCCGCTGTAATACTCCTTCGTTAATTGCGCTTTTGTTGTGTCCTCCGCTCTTCCTCTATGCTCCTCTGATCGGTCTTCCTTTGGATTCCGAACCTTTGGCATATATTACTTCTCCTATAGCCCCAATAGGCTCTGTTTATGCTCCTCCGATATGGCTCCTCTTGCTCCAATGTGGCTCTTCAGGCTTGGCAGTGTCTTTCAAAGACCTCCTCTTGTTTGCTCTAATATTCTGCAATATGCCTCTTTTGTTAACTTCTCCGTTAACAGACTCTTGCTTATGGCTTGGCTATCCTGATGGCCTTGCTCTTGTCTCTTCATGGATCTGCTCTGCTTCCCCTTGGCTTCATATCATCATCTAGTATCTAGAATATTGCCATATTGACATCAATGACAACCTAGGTTAACAGGCACTTCATCACCTAAAGATCAAGAAGATAAGAGAAAGAGAGGAATGCTTCCTCCACCATCTCCTCCATCATCACCATCATCGTCATCATCATCCTCTTCTTCTCATAAATCTAGTCCTTCCAAGAAGAAGAAGAAGAAATCCTCTTTGATCAAATTAGATGTAAAATTTGATTTGCCAGTTTATGATAAGGAACTTAACGCTGAAAAGCTTGATAATTGGATAAGACAAATTGAAGTATATTGCAGGGTGCAGAAAGTTGTTTCAAAAAGAAAGAAAATCCAACTTGCTAGCCTTCGACTTGGAGGAACCGCACTTGTATGGTGGGAAGGCAAGACACAAGCAGATCTCCAAAAGCATGGTAAAATCATTTCAACTTGGAATGAATTTGTTTATGGTATTAAAAAGAAATTTTATCCTTTGGCTTATATGCAACAAGCAATGATAAGTTCACAAACACTACGTCAATTAAAAGGTCAAAGTGTTCAAAGTTGTACTTAGGAATTCTGTAAGAGAGCTTTAACATTAGGCATATCATTGGACTCATCAAAGACATTGTTGAAATACATAGGTGGTCTTTATAATTATTTGAGGCATACCATACTTATGTTTAATCCAACTAGCTTAGATGATGTATCGGTTCAAGCAACTCATCTAGAAGCTAGAGGCAAAAATATAACCCAAGATGTTGGGAAATCATCCAAACCTATTGAAAGCAAGAATAAAGGCAAAAAGAAACTTAAATGGAAGGAGAAGAAAACAAACACTGTGAAGAAGGATAAACCTTCATGCACTCATTGTAAGAAGGAAGGACACGATGAGGCACACTGCTGGTCATTGCATCCGGAATTGAAGCCTAAGAAGTATAGGAGTAAAGAGCGAAAGAATGTTGTTGCTATTCAAAAGGACTTGGATC
This sequence comes from Pinus taeda, assembly GCA_000404065.3. Classification (NCBI taxonomy): domain Eukaryota; kingdom Viridiplantae; phylum Streptophyta; class Pinopsida; order Pinales; family Pinaceae; genus Pinus; species Pinus taeda. Next base: position 32,726 of record APFE030038709.1, read on the forward strand.
AGATTCAGGTGACGAGACAATGGTTACAGCTACGGGTATAAAAGGTAAAGATTCTAAAGCATCTACAAGTACTTCTTCGCATTCTGTTGATAATGATAATGATGAGAGGAAAAGAATTGAGCTATTTCACATTAGAGTCATTTCCAAGCATACTAAAATTGATACATTATTTGATAGTGGGTCACAAGTTAATTTGATTTCTGACGCAATTGTAAAGAAGTTGGGTTTAGAAACAAAACCTCATAAAAAGCCATATCCCTTAGGTTGGGTGTGTCATAAAACTAAGCTACAAGTTACGAAACAATGTAAACTTCGTTTTGCTATTGGGTCAAAGTTTGTAGATGAGGTTGAGTTAGACATAGTCCCATTGGACATATGTGGAATTGTATTAGGAAGTCCATACTTGTACGATAGAAATGCTATCTTCTATCGAACTAAAAATAAGTATCAACTCACTAAGGATGGAACTGAATATATTGTAAGGGCTCATAGACTCAAAGAGAATTCCTCTCTCATAAATTCTGGATAGATGAAAAAAATTGTAAATTCAAGTAAACAATTTTTACTTATGATTGTAAAAGCAAAGGATATTGATAAATCAATGCATTCCAAGGTTGTAATCCTAAACAGAAAGCAGATCTAGTTAAAGTTGTTCTGATTATGATATTCTGTTTCAAGAGCCTAAAGGGCTTCCACCCAAGCGAGAGATAGAACATGAGATTTATTTGCAGCAAGATGCTCCACTACCTAACATTGGAATGTACAGGTTATCAGCTCTAGAGAATGCAGAGATAAAGAAGCAGGCACAGGAGTTGCTCGATCAAGGGTTTATTCGACCAAGCACATCACCGTGCAGATCACCTATTGTGTTAGTGCGAAAGAAAGACAATTCGTGGAGAATGTGCATTAATTTTAGAGCATTAAATAAAATCACAACAAAGAATCGTTATCCTCTTCCTCGTATTGATGATTTGTTAGATCAGTTAAAAGATGCAGTTTACTTCTCTAAATTGGACTTGCAAAGCGACTACCATCAGATCAGAGTTGCAGAACAGGATGTATGGAACACTGCTTTCAAAACGAAGCAAGGACTCTATGAATGGATGGTTATGCCTTTTGGCTTAACTAACGCTCCAACTACATTCATGTGAGTCATGAATGATGTATTTAGACCATTCATTGACGATTTTGTAATAGTCTATTTAGATGATATTCTTGTTTTCAGTAAAACATGGAATGAACATGTAAAGTATGTAAAGCAGATTTTAGATCTTTTGAAAAGAGAATCTCTATGTAAAACTGTCAAAATGTGAATTTGGCAAAACATCTTTGAATTATTTGGGTTATATTATAGGGGGTGGTGAATTGAAGATAGATCCCTCTAAGGTCGAAGTCATTGTAAGTTGGCCTAAGCCCAATACTGCTACAGAAGTTAGAAGTTTCTTAGAGGCAGCACAATATTGGAGAAAGTTTATTGCTAACTTTTCTTTGATTGCAGCTCCTTTACATGCTTTGACAAATGTGAAACAGGGGTTTCAGTGGGGAGGCAAACAGCAGAAAGCCATCGACACATTGAAAGAAAGGATGAGTACAGCGCCAATACCAGCACTGCCAGATCTTCAGTATCCATTTGAGATCTAGACAGATGCAAGTGAATATGCTATGGGGGCAGTGTTGATGCAGCACATAAAACCTATATGCTTTCATTCTGAGACATTCACATCAACAGTAGTTAACTATCCTACATATGATAAGGAATTATATTAGTTCAGAGTGTTAAAAAGTGGAAACATTATATAATGGGTAAAGAAACAATCATATATACAAATCATCAACCACTACAATACTTACAATCACAAACTAAATTGCAACAATCACGACATTACAGGTGGATGGGTTTTCTACAGCAATTTCATCTTGTTATCAAATATAAGAAGGGCATACATAATAAGGTTGCAGACATGTTATCAAGACCAATTATAAATGCATCCACAATACTTAAGCATAATTCAGTAATTCATTAAAGTTACATTGAACAATATGCTCAAGACACAGATTTTAAGGATGTATATGCAACTTGAAGTCATGGCAAGCAGGTAGAAGAATTGGATTATTTTATAAAGGACAAACTCTTATATCATTTGGGAAAATTATGCATTCCACAAACTGAAAGAGTTAATATAATTCGAGAAGCACATACATCTCTCCTATTAGGTCATTTTGGTGTAAGTAAAACAATTGCAAAATTACAAAGATTTTGCTATTGGCCACGAATGAATGAGACAATTTCTAGTTATAGTAAAGGATGTACTATGTGTGTTATAAGCAAGCCAAGCAATAGAAAATTAGGCTTGTATACCCCACTTTCAATTCCTTCTCGTCCTTGGGAAAGTGTTTCCATGGATTTTGTTGGGGGATTGCCAAACTCTAGAAAGAGTCATGATTATTTGTATGTAGTTGTGGATAGGTTCAATAAGATGTGTATTTTGACACCATGAAATAAACAAGTCACAACTGAACAAACTGCAAAGTTGTTCTTTCAAAATGTATTGGGTTCATTTTGGGTTACCCACTTCTATTGTATCCGATCGAGATTCTCGATTTGTCGGGAAATTTTGGTCAAGTCTCTGGGAGTTAATGGACACAAAGTTAAAGAAGAGCACAATATTTCATCCATAAACAGATGATCAGACAGAAGTGGTCAATAAGACAGTGGCACAGTTGCTTCAAGGATATTGCAGCAAGCATCCCAAACTTTGGGATGAGAATATGTGCTACGTGCAGCATGCTTACAACCATGCAAAATATTCTTCTACTCAAAGATCTCCTTTTGAGACTTGTTTTGGTTTTGTACCAAAGTCTCGCTTGGATTTTGTCTTTGGTAAAGACATAGCAGTTGATGGACACAGTGATGTTGACAAAGCAACCGAGTTCATTGAACAAATCCAGGAAATTCACCAGGCAGTACAGGAACAGCGGGAAAGAAGCCAAGCAAAGTATAAGGTGCGACATGACAAGCATCGAGTTGAGCATAGTTTTCAAGTTGGTGATCAAGTTTGGTTGTATATCAACAAAGAAAGATTGCAAGGGGAAGGTAAAAAGTTGAAACCAATTAGATATGGTCTTTTCAAAATACTTGACAAAATTGGTGAAAATGCTTTCCGCCCAGATCTACCAGCTTACATGCAAATCTATTCTGTCGTAAATGTTGAAAACTTGCGATTGTATGAGCCTTCACTGATTGAAGATCCCGAAGAGCAAGGTCAGCTACCTTCCATTGAAGATCTTTTGCCTGAGTATCTCAATGAGCTACAAGAGGACACAGTTCTTGACAGGAGGATAAGGACTTCGCAAAGGGGAAATGTTGAGTATCTTCGAGTTGGACTCAAAGGTACAAATCCAAGTAAGGCACGATGGATAGAGATTGGAAAAGTGATGGAACTTTATCCTCACTTACTCGACAGTTAAAACCAACTTTTGGTGGACCAAAAGCTTCCAATGGGGAGGATTGATCCAAAATGGATTTAGTTTTGCCTCCAGATCAAAGTCTTCAAATGCAGATGAAAGTGGTAACAAAGCAGCGAAGCACAGTCGTTGGATCATTCAACTCAAAGAACGAGAGTGAGGGAGATAGACGGCTAGGATTAAGTCGCGCAAAATAAAGTTAAGAAATGAAAAGATCAAATTAAGCCACATGTTAGCAGAACAGAGTAGTATTCATAAGCGGTAAGCAATATCTCGCGTGCTTATAAAATGGTAAATGGTATTCCTCAATTTCACACGATTCACCTTAGCAGGCGACACGTAGCACGAGAAAACCACTTTTCTCGCACGCTCTCGATCTGATATCGGTCGTGCAAGAATCTGCGCAATAGTCGTTCGATTGGACAGGTCACATCGATGGTGGAGATCGTTCGGGCTAGTTGACGAGCGGACGACGCGATAGCCGTTGGATCATGTGGGATTGGTCGATGGTAGAGATCGGCCAAGATAGTTGGCGAACGGGTGACGTGATAGCCGTTGGATCGGATGGGACTTGGTAATGGATATGATAAACTTGTATTTATTTTGGTGTCGAGATCCCCGCCGGAAAAAGGTCGGACGTTCAAGGTCAACCCCATGACCGCCGATCCTTTTATTTTATGTTATCGCATTATCCCACATTCAACACAGATTGCAACTACATATGGTATATCAATACCATATCACCGAAACAGAACCAGCATGCCGAAGGGTGGGACTTGGTTAACCAAACCACCAATTTTTAATAAACCACTGCAAGTGTCGAACCCGCCCTACCACCAGCGCGCAGTCCGAGGTGGTTTTATGTAGGCCGAGGCGGTTTTTGCCAAACAAAGGGTAGTTTTGCAGGGACAGAGGTGGTTTTGGACCATTCCAGGGGGTCTGGAGGTCACAGCGGCCAAATATGGTCGAGTTTATACTTATTTGACTCTAAATCTCGAGCTGAACATAGTGGTGATGTTCATTTTCTTATTTGAGACTCTTTTTTCGAGCTCATACCTGTAATAGCAATTCGAAGACAAAATAAAGAGGTCAGCACTGGAAGCGAAAGGACCAGGAGACGTAGCCAAAAAGTCAGGTGAACTCCTTTATTAAATTTGGTTGTGTTGATGTGTTTGAATGTGTTTTCAAGTTGTTTATGTGTTTATGTTATTCGCAATCTTTTCGACCCATTGCACTACGTAACATAAGCGAATTCACACATAGTCTGTAATACCTTTTTCATTAACGGATCACAGAGAAGCAGGTGTAGGCTTCAAAGGCACATGTACAGGTTCCAGAGAAGAAGCTCCAAGTTCTAAACACTTAGGGAGATTCGAGTTCTAGAGGGAGTTTGCAGGTTCAGAGGGAGCCTTTGCAGTGCAAGAAGATCGTGTGGTCAGTGGGGAGCAAGGGTGCTCCTACAGCTGCCAAGAACGAATCATGAAGAGAATTGAAGACATTCAAGGAAAAGAAGGCGCAGCTAGAAGCTTCCAGTGACAATGACACTTCCGAGAGAGGCGTAGTTCACACTACAGGAATTGTTGTAATTGTGAGCACCAAGAGTTGGGCAAGTGTGGCGAGTAGTGATGATGATGATGAGCTAATTCCTAGTCTCGGAAGTAACTCTCTCGCTAAGAGGGAGTGTTGATTCTTGGTAGCTTGGGAGGTACTCCAAGCCCTAGGGTTCAAGGTTTGGAGGTTGGAGCAACACAATAGGTCATTGTGGGCTTGGAACCCAAGGTTGGGGTTTTGCACCCATTAATGTTTGAGCCAAAACCATGGAGCATTTGGACATGTGATTGATGAAGATGATAGAGGACATTGAGGAGAATCCAATGCAATGAAAATCATCAAATTCTGAGTTGTTTACGATGAGTTATGAATTTTTGAAGGTAATGATTGGTTTTTGGACATACAAGTCATGTAGTCTTGAGACGATTATGTCCAAAAGACATGTCTCTTATAGAATTCGTGGAGCCAGTCTTTTGTATATAAATAGAAGTTGTATGGAGGTCATTTCAACAATGGGAAAACAACAAAGGAGTATTACCTCTGAGGTGGCCACATACTTGAGCCCCAGTGAAGGAGAGGAAAAGGGTTGTTTTGTGCCCTAGCTTCTTGTGACAGTAGACTAAACTTTGAAGTAGTGGAGAAGACAATTGCGTGGAAGAGGAGAAGTTCTTGGCATTATTCTTGTGTTTTCTAGGTATGTTTTCTCTTGAATAGACAGCGGACTTATTGCAAACCTAGACAATGGTGATTCTGGGCTAGGCCGAGGTATGGAAGGAGCTGGAACAGCTCTCTATTAGAGTCCAAGGAGCAATAAGTCAAGGGACAATCAAGGGAATACCTCAGCAAGGAGATTTGGAGGTATTTTGGTTATGATTTGGGGCTACAAGAGTAATTACAGTCAGACCTAGGAGAATCGAAAAATCTCAGATTGGCAAAACAGGAAGCCTATGTCAAGAAGGGCAGAATATCTATGTTAAAAGGTATGTTTAGCCTTCCTGATTTGTTGTTTTGCTAAGTGGATGATAGCCTGTAGAAGCCAAAAAGAGGAGGGGCAAACTTGGTGGTTAGATGCCCTAATCAGTGGGCAGTTTCTATAGTGATTGGTTGACTATTGGAGGGCAGCGTGTAGATGTCCAAGAGTAGCCCTTGAAAAGTAGTCATAAAGGAAGTTTGACAGCTGAAGTTAGCTGAAGAGTGGAGCCTATGTGTAGCTCTTTGATGGACAAAAGCAACTACTAGAGGAGGCAATTTAGAGCTCAGGTATTGGCCAGCCTAGAGAGCATATTGGATTAGCCCATGTTCATTGTAGTAGAAGTGAATTGCAATAGTGATAGGTGGCAGCCCTCCTGGAGTCTCTATGTGTTGCTCTTTGATGGACTAAGAGGCAGCGAGAGCGCAGATCGGAAGCGAAGGATCGACAGGACAAGATACGACATAGATGCTATGATTGTAGCAAGAATGTCATCAAATCTTGTATTCTTGTACTTGTAGACATTTGAGGGCCACTATCCCTTGTACGGGAGCCCTAGAATGTTGTATTATATGTTGATAATATAACAAAGTTGGGTTATATATATTGTTATTATTGTTCTTATTGTGCACGTAATTGATTTACTGCATTATATTGTTTCGTTGTGCAAAGTAGCTTTGTTGAGATTCTTTGGTTTGGTAGCGTCATAGATTTAAGATTCTATCCTAGACACCAGGGTTGTGGAAAATCAACATACAGGTGATACAGTGCAGTGTCAACAACAGAGATGCAGGGTTAGTTCAGCTTGGCAGATGAATCAGAGTTGTGCAGTGGTGTGATGGACATCGGCAAATTGTCATAATTGTCAGACATCAACAGTGTGTATGGAGGATGTTATGGTGACAGAGTGAGAGAACATTGTCCTCGCTAAGAAGGAGTGTTAGTTTTTGTAGCACAGGGTGTTCTAGTTTCAACTTTGGTCAAAGAGGCTAAGGAACATAATATCTCCAAAACCCAGAAAAAATTTCAGGAGAAAGCACTTAGAGATGGCTCAAATAAGTTAATTAATCACGTTACCCACCACCTGTGGGAAGTGCATATAGGAGAAAAAAATGTCTCCTAGATGGTCCTCAGCTGGCAGGCAGCAGCCCCTTGTAGACACCAGATAGCTTGATGTGCCATTTTCTCCGCCACTTGAGCCAGCCATGTGGTCCCTCAACTGCTTGTCATGAATGTATGTTTGAAGGTTGGCCTCTCGATCCCAAAGGTATGGATTTTCATTGGTATAGTTGAATAATTTTCCTTACTTGTCATGGGTACTTTGGGGCATGGATTGGTGGCGGGATTGACCGAAAAGAGTGGGTTATGCTTGTATTCTTGTCTCCACTGCCCGATTTCGTGGTTACCCTTGTATCCTAGTCTCGTGGATCTCCTTTAGTGACCATTTGGCTTTAGGGTTGGCACTACATGGGAAATCTCAATTTTGGTTGTGTGGTCCAGCTTCCTGATACCACCTACATTACTCCACTCTCAACAGGAAATGTACTACAAAATGCAAAAGATAGTCGCGACAAACAATTTAGCACGTGGACAAAAGCCAAACATGAGCTCTACCCCTTATCCATGGCCATCACCCTGGTTCCTACGGGCCTTAAATGAGCCCCCTCTATCGTTAAGAAACCCATGATTGTCCCAACCCCTGGTGGGCAATAAACTGCCCCACATTAAGGGGTTATTCTGTTATGAACATAATTTATGTAAAAATAATAAAAATAGATAATAAATAATAATCATAATAATATGTAATTAAATAATAATTATTATTAGTTAAACAAATAGGCATGTCTCTACAAACATGCCTATTCGTGAAAGGGTAATTACCTGGCTATATATACAGGACCCTCATTCTCATTGTATCATCATTTTTCATACAATTTATATATAATAATATTTGCATCCCCAATGGATATTTTCATATTCCAAGTCTTCATGACTATTTAATTGGAAGTACGAACTTTGTTCGTTTCATTGGACACTCACCACTGAAGAGAACTAGTCTAATCCGGCCTTTAGCCATTAATCCTTCTTCAACCTTGTTTTCGTCATAATTGAAGCGTTTTGCTACACGAAGTTGGAGTTTCTTTGTTTCGCCAGTTTCGTCATTCAAGGCTTTGGCCATTAAACAAAAAAAATAAAAAAAAAATAAAAGATAGTCAAGAAAAAAAGTTCATATAAAGATTTAAAAATATATATTATATATATATATAAATATAATATATTGAAAAAAAATCATTATAAAAATATACTATTAAAATAAATATATATTATAAGTCCGATGTAATTTTGGAAAGAAAAAGATATATATAGTTCGATGTAAATTTTGAAGAAAAAAGAAATATATAGTCCGATGTAAATTTTGAAGGAGAACATTCATATATATAAAAAGGTTTTACATTATTGATAAAAAGTGCATGATAAAGTCAAAAGGGAATCTTTCCAAATATCTTTAAAACTATAGGTAAGAGAAGGAAGAGTAGATAATATTATCTTGATTCTTCATTAAGTGGTTTACAAACTCATCGTTTTAGCAACACATGGTATTTTCAAGGTAAAAGGAACAAAAAAGGAACAAAAAATCTCTTTATGTGAATGATAAACTTAACTTTTTATGCAGAGAAAATTAACTGAGTCAAAAGCACATGAGTGGACATATATTTTATATTTACCCCAAAGAGGTGAATAGTCTTGTTTCACTAGGGTTGTAACTTTTCAAAAAGAAAAAAATTATAAATAAAAGATATATAAAGATAAATAGAAGCATTATATTATTAAGGGGTATGTTAAAGAAAAGTTCAAGTCATAAAATTATTGAAAATATATATAATTACAAAGCAGGAATAAAAGTTAAAGGAATTTATAAAGGTGTTCAAGTTTATCAAATAAAAGGGCACTTGTCTCAATTTAGTGTTGTAACTATGCTTGAAGAAGAGGTTGACATAATTCTCAGTTGGTCTTGCTTCAAAGAATTAGGTACGTTCATTTTAAACACAAAAAAAAACAAAAACAAAAAAAACTTTATGTTCCCTTACAAAAAGAAGATGGTCATGTTCCAAGACATGACAACGATATCAGAACTGATAATGCCTTCATCAATAGATCTTAAGGATATTTCGAAACTAATGTTTCAAGAGAATCTAGAAACAGTATCAAGGAAGCAGAAAGAACTTGAAGAAGTCATATCCAACAAAAATAAAGAAAAATTGTGTTTGAAGTAGCATAATCAAAAACTACTTACGCAAGTGAGAAAATGTAAAGCTAAGAAACACCAGTTAGAACAAAAAAAAGAAAATTCTAAAAAGAAACACAATGAAAGTCTATCAAGAAAAGAAGAGGAAAGTTTATGCTTGAAAAACCTTAACCAAAGGTTACTGGAACAAATCAATTGTTTAAAGGATGAGAAGCTTGAATACTACAATAAAGTTAACTCAGGATATGAGGAACTTTTACGTCTCAGAAGCCATACACAAAGTCTACTCACTTAAATTAAGAAACTTAAGGATGATAAGAAATCATTGAAAAACAAGTTACAAGAACTTACCACGAAAGAACTGTCGAAGTCTTCAGTCCAAGTGGAAGAAAGAGGAACGAATACTGATTCAGTCAATATCACAACTCAAGAAGATGAGAAACCAATAGAAGTTGAAACATATTCAGATGTTGCAGTTCAAATGAAGGAAATTCCAAGTGAAGATTTTGTAACCAACTCGATGACATCGAAACCTTAAGGAAATCAGAATCTTGCTACACACATGATAAGGGAAACCAAAAGAACTCTTTATCTACCTCTGAATCACAAGAACAAACATTTCAATCAATCTACGAAACTGTATCACTCAGAACATAAATAACAAACTTATGTTCTCAAGAATACTGAAGTGCGCACAACTCAGTCCAGTGATAACAATTCATCACAAGTTTCCAGTAATCAAAAGATTTAACAAAAAATTAATTTAGGATGGTTGTATCGTTCCTCCGTGCGACAATTTTATATATCACTCCAAGGATCATATCAACTTGTATCGACAAACACAATTGCCCTGAGACGAGAAGACATCCATAGCAGAAAAAGAGATCAAGCCCTTTCATCAACAAGCTTTGAGGACAAAGCTTTTTGAAGGGGAAGGCGATGTTATGAACATAATTTATGTAAAAATAAAGAAAATTGATAATAAATAATAATCATAATAATATGTAATTAAATAATAATTAGTTAAACAAAGAGGCATGTCTCTACAGACATGCCTATTCGTGAAAGGGTACTTACCTGGCTATTTATACAGGACCCTCATTCGCATTGTATCATCATTCTTCATACAATTTATATATAATAATATTTGTATCCTCAATGGATATTTTCATATTCCAAGTCTTCTGGAGTATTTAACAAGAAGTAAGAAATTTATTCATTTCATATTCACTGCTACATATTACACATCATGCTCTGATCTCCTAGAGCCCCGAGCAGTTATGAAGAAAAATCAATAGAGGGCAAAAGGAATATGAAGAAGGGTCGAAAAACAAAGGCCGAGGTAACTAACGTACCACGATTTTCTCCCTCGTACACTCATATACCCAGGTGTGGGCTTCCCTTATTTTAGCTACCTTGGACATGTCACCCCCTTTAGAGGTTGAAACCACCTAATTAGGTCCTTGTCTAACCCCCTTTTGAGCTTGGAGACACTTGTACATACCAAAGCCCACTATGGAAGTGTAATATCCCGTTTCAGGGATATTCCCCAAAACCCCAATAAACTCCAACCAAATACGTATAAGTGATATAGCAACCGGGAAGATATAAATAATAGTAATGAAGCATACAATAATATAAACACGAAATACAAGCAGATACTCAAGAAATGCAAAGAGAAATGCTAAGCCATTTTATTATACTGAGTAATGGAAAGAGTACAGGAGGTGATCAGAAAGATGGCACCTCGACTTGCACAAGGCAAGTGAAGAAATATACCCAGAATAGTAAAGAAATGGCCTCTCTCTGAACTACGTCCAAGCTGCTGGAGAACTGTTGTGCTGCTGCTACTACATGGAATCAAGTGAGGATTTGGGGTTGTTCCCCTCCTCAGAAAATGCTAGAACTCTAGAATCAGCCTCTGCTCAATAAACCCAGAAAAACCCAGAAAGCTTTTCCCTAATAGCTGACCCCCGAAAATCACCTCCTTGGGGATCTGCGTTGTCCTTCCAGGCTCTGCGCTGCCACTGAATAGAACCCTCCAAAACTCTGCCCGAAACTCTACCAAAATCCTCCAATAAGCAAGGGTTGATCCCTTGCTCAATCTCTCAGCTCAAATCCTCCGCAAAACCCCAATCCGAAACTCCTGCTAAAAGTAACTGCGTGCCTCTCTCAAGACTGCGCAGTCATAAATTGCTCAGCATCCTCCTCAACTCCAAAGATCAACCCCCCTGCAAAAGAATACTGAAAACTACCTTGCCCGGGCAGGCACTCAAAGTCCCCCGGGGCTAAGCGTGAGATCTCCGAACGGAGACACTCAACGCACTAAACAGTGCTGCAGACAGGCTAAACAGCCAGCGTGCTCTAAGTTGAAGTGACTAGCTCAAATGCACATAATCGAATGACAAAATGAGGAGGCTCCTCTCTCCTTTATAGCATTGGCCTCTCTCAATCCCAAGGCCCACCTCCTCCAACGTAGCCTTTCTCTTGCCACGTGTTCCTCTCCATCTGCACAGTCCCTCCAAGTGTCTACGTGGGCCCCTCCTCTACGTGGTCCTTTGCCTCCCCCTTTAAGTTACAACGTTGTGCTACTAGGGAGTGACTTTATTCCAAAAGTGAGTTACGACCCCCTTTTCTCACCTTTTTATTTATAAATAACTATAGAAGGCAAAATTGAGCAAAATCGAATATTCCAATTAGCCATGGCTGATTAGGAATATTACAGGAAGGGCATGCCACCAAGAAGTGCCCCATTGGTTCCATGACTTGTAAGCTCTTTTACTTGATTATTCTAATGATTTGTTGTCCTGGAGGGCAAGGGGGTGCATTGGATCTTATGCAAGATTGTAGGTGGATTCTCATTTGGGGCTTGGTCTCCCTATACGGGGTCCTAGCCCTCTAGAGGACCACATTGGCACTTGTAGGGTGAGCATTGAGAGCCATGGGCCTCCACCATAGCCGAGATTACTTCATGGATCCCCAGCAATGTTTGGTGATCGCTCACGTTCCACGTTTGGGATGAAGGTGATGCACCTGGTTCACCATGCCCAACGAGCTCCACAAATGCACCATACACTTGGTAGATGTTCCAAGATCTAGAGGATTCTTCCCTGTTGTAGATGCAGGGCTTCTATCATCATTCCATCCCTTACAGATGGTCTACAGGCACTTCCGATCTATTTGGAGACCCGTGAGGATGACCTTCTACCCCCACACCCACTTGGGAGCATCGCAGGTTCTTGATTGGAAAACAAGGGGCCAACCCCTTGTACACTTCATGGGAGTCCATTTCTACATCATGGCACCACTTGGACTTCATTAGGCCTCCTCAACGGCCCAACAACTCACTTTCTTAATCATTTGACCCTCTTGAGAGGCTTATTCATGTATTATTGAGCTATTTGGTGGGCTTGTCACCGAATGTTATTGTTAGTTTGCACATTATTTTATTCTAGGGGCTAAATTAGGCCAATATTAGCTAAATCGAATTCATTAGACATTGTATAAATAGAAGTGAGATGATTCATTTTGATCATCATCACTTGGATTGGATCATTCTTTCTTGTTAGATTTTCACTGTTCTTTTTGGAGGACGAAATTGTATGGATGAATGAATTTTTATGTTTGGATCTCTTCATTTTTGTCTTGGAGCTTCTATATTGGCAAACGATGATGATTGGATATGCTTGTTCTCACATGTAAGTTCTCCTTTAATGCTATTTTGTCATTTCTTATATCACATGCATGTTGTTGGGGATTTTCGCTATATTAGGCTAAATTTGTTATTTTTTCTTGTGTGAAATGGTGGAAATTTGTCTTTTTATAGCGTTGCATCATGTCATGGGCCATGTTTGAATAAGTAAATATTCCTAGAGACATTTTGTTGAAATTTTAGCTTTACAACTCATCATATATTGCATATTGAAGTATAAAGACCTTGAAGCAATTGTCCCATGCCCTAATTCCATGCGAAATTGTTTTAGAGGCCTCCTTGGCCAAGTGAAATCATCCCAAGCATTGTGTTAATTTTAGATAACGACTGTATTTTCTGTGCTTAAGTGCAATTTACTTCATTTTTCTTACTAGCCCAATATCAATTTCCAGATTAGCAATCACATTAACATGATAGTAAATGAAAATAGAACATAAATAAAAAGCAAAAGGAAAGCCAAGACAAGAGGACACAATATTTGGTGAATGTCGGGGAAAAACCCCAATGTGGGGAAACCCTTTGATCAAGTCTTCTTATTATTCTTCAAAAGTTCAGCAGAGAGAGAGTACAATATACAAAATTCACTTGACCAATATACAGTGAAATTTGTCCAATCAACAGGATGCCCTAACTAGAAAGTCAACATGGACCAAATCAGCAGAATTACTCCTCCAAATCAACTCAGTCAAACCTAGTCAAATTGGCCTCCAAAGACAATCCAAATCACCCCAAAAAAGTCATGAAGAAATCAGCCAAATTTGGTCAACGCACAGCCAAACTTACTGTAGTCAACGTTGAGGGTGAAGAGATGTGACTTTTGGGCTTCTAAGCCTACATTAGCTTGTTGCCGACCTTGACAATTAGTCCATAGAAGAAATAAATTCATAATTCCATTTATACATGTCAAAATGAGATGATCTTTAGATCAATACTACACCTCTAGGAAAGAGGAATCCAACAAAAATATCATCTCCATCATATGAATTGTCCAAGGTGGAGTTTGGCCCTAGTTTCCAAATTTAACACTCCCTCTCAACTAGGAAGAACTCCAATTGCCAAACCATCTAACAATCTGCACCATCCGTGTCATCTCTGCTCTGTTATGCTCTACTCTGCTGAACCATAAAGAAATAATGAAGAAGAAATGATTGAGAGTGTATCATACCACTCTCCACTGACCCGAAGTCAGCCTGCATTGATCCCAAATCAATATCAAACATCCTAGCATAGGGAGTACGGTAGTACACGATGCGTCCATTGGTAGTACTATGGTCCCTATCCTCATTTCCCAACCCATTGGCCAAATGAGAGGTACTTCCCATGAGTCCCAGACTGCATGGGTAGGATGTATCGGCAGAAGAAGGTGAGCCACTCATCCTACTCATATGCCATAGGAGAAGGTGAACCACTCATCCTATGCATATCTCAACCATCATGGGGTATCGCAGGGGAAGGTGAACCCTCACCCTATACATAGCGCACCACTAGGGGAAAGTGAACCACTCACCCTATGGTCCCTCATCGCTCCAAGAAGTACCCCAAGCCCCTCGGAGCTCCTAGAGCTCAGTATCCAACTCAAACGGGACCCTCATAAGAGGGTCTCTCCACGACTCCAAGTTGTTCACGAAAGTTTAAGAATTTGACCTTCCCCAGGGGCTTCGTAAGAATATCTGTGACCTGATCATCAATCCCAATGTGATGGAGCCTTATTGCTCCCCGTTATACCATATCCTGAATAAAGTGGTACTTGATATCAATATGCTTAGAGTGGTCATGAAACACGAGATTCTCAAAAAGACGAATCCCATTTTGCTTGTCGCAGAAGATCACGGTGGTATCTAGCACATGTCCAAACAGCGCACTAAAGAGCTTCCTCAACCAAACAGCTTCACAGGAGGCCATACTAGCAGCAATATATTCAGCCTTAATGGTGCTCAAAGCAACTGATTTTTGCTTCCTACTCATCCAAGATATCGAAGTAGAACCTAGTGAGAAGCAACATCCCAATGTGCTCTTATGATCCACCACAATGCCAACCTAGTCAGCATCAAAATAACCATGGAGCCTCACATTCCCGACAGTGTATCTCAGTCCATAGGTGATTGTGCCCCGAAGATATCTCAAAAGATTCTTGGCAGCAATCCAATGTATGTGATGAGGCTCGACCACAAATTGACTCAATGTATTCACTGCAAAGCATATGTCCGGATGGGTCTTCACCAAGAACATCAAGGCCCCCACGAGTTGACGATACTCAGAAGGATTTCCCAAATCAGGCCCAGCAACACTATCGCATAACTTTTTGAAGTTAAATTCCAAAAGAGTAGTCCAATCCGCCATTCCAAATCTTTTCAGTAACTTCACAATGTAATTTCTTTGAGAAAGGAAAATCTCACGTAGCTTTTGCTAGACCTCCAACCCTAGGAAATAATGCATTAGTCCTAAGTCCTTCACCTCGAACTGGGAAGCCAACTCCCTCTTGCATTAATGAATGTGAGGGTCTACACCTGTCAAACAGAGATCATCCACATAAAGTACCAAGATGAGAGGTCTATCATTCCCAACCTTAAAGTAAAGGTTCGGATCAACTTCAGTTCTTGTAAAACCCAGCTTCATCAGATAGTTGTCGATCCTCTCATTCCAACCCGAGGTGCTTGCTTCAACCCATAGAGGGCTTTCTTCAACCTGTATACATGTGTCTTACGATCTTGAACTTCGAACCCCTCGGGTTGTTTTACATAGACTTCACCCTTAATTGAACCATGCAAGAAGGCAGTTTTGACATCCATCTAGTGTAGATTCCATCCTTGCGAGGCAACAAGGGCTATAATCGAATGGATGGTGGTATATCGAGCAACTGGTGCAAATATCTCATCGTAGTCCACACCTTCCTTTTGAGAGAAGCCTGGAACAACAAACATGGTCTTGAACTTTTCAGCACTTCCATCAGCTCCGTGCTTGATCTTCTAGAGCCATTTCGAGGTGACAACAGATTTGTCCTTGGGTCTAGCGACCACATCCCAAACTTCATTCTTCATAATCAACTCATACTCTTCGTTCATAGCATCCTTCCAAACTTGGTACTTTACAGCTTCTTCGAATCTACAAGGCTCAGATTGAACGAATCTACAAGGCTCAGATTGAACAATGGTGCTCATGGCAGCTAAGTACCCTTGGTACCTATTCGGCTTCTTACTTTCAAGAAAAGTTCCCCTTGGCGCAATATGATTCTCAGCATCTTTGAGAGTTTCCCTAAGCCATAAGGGTCTCCTTTTTTAGGAGGGTTCATGAGGAAGTGGATCAAGGGGATCCATTGGTCCTTCAACATCGAGCATCGGCTCATCCTGTGGTTCTCCCTGCTTTCCTGTATCTGCTTCTTTGTCCTTCCTTGGAATAGGAAGGTTACTAATCTTCCCAAGGGCAGCATCTTCATCGAAGGTGAAATCATGACTTATCTCCACTTCGCTTTAACCAGGTACATAGATTCGATATGCCTTGGAAGTTTCATTGTAGCCCACAAATGTTCCTTTCTTCCCAGATGCATCCAATTTGCTTCTCTTTTCTTTTGGCACATAAAAATACATAGGGCTACCAAAAATTCTAAAGTGAGAAACATCAGGTTTCTTACCAATGAAAACTTATTCGGGAGTTTTGGAGTCCAATGCTTGATGAGGGCATCTATTTTGAACATACACGGCAGTGTTGTAAGCTTCTGTCCATAGGAACTTCGGAAGGCTTTGATCATGAAGCATGGCACGAATGGCTTCTATAATAGAACGATTCTTCCTTTTAGCAACACCATTTTGCTCAGGAGTATATGCGGTAGTAGTCTCCCTCTTAATGCCAGCTTCTCTACAATACTCATTGAACTCATTTGATTCATATTCGGTTCCATTATCAGTCCTTAATATTTTGATCTTCTTCCTTGTTTGATCTTTAACCAAGGCTTTGAAAAAACGGAACCATGTGAACACTTCGTCCTTCTTCTTCAAGAAATATATCCAAGTTTTGCAAGAGAAGTCATCCACAAAGACAGCATAATATAAGTATCCTCCCAAAGATGTCACGGGCAACATACCAGATAGATCAGAATGAACCAATTGCAAAATGTCAGTAGTCTTGCTATCACTTGAGGGGAATGGTCCCCTTGTATGTTTTCCTTCGGCACATCCCTGACAAACACCTTCATGTTCTACTTTAAATTTGGGCATACCTGTCACCATCTTCCTCACAACGAGTAAAGCGTTATAATGTAGATGAGCAAACCTCCGGTGCCATAATTCGAATTGAAGTGATGTGTCGCAAGACATAGCTCCCAATGGGCTTCCTCCAACTTCATATAGGCTATCAACCCTGAATCCAAGAGTAAATGCTTCTTTGAAATTTCTTTTCCAAACACGTAACTTTCCATCGATGAATGCCACCTTGTATCCTTTGTCCTCCATCGCCGAGATGGATACCAAGTTCTTCTTTAGATCGGGTACATATAGTATTTCTTGTAGATGAATGGTGATACCTTGATTTAATTGGAGAGTAACATTCCCTACTCCCTTCAAGGGATAGGTGGCATTGTCCCCAAGAATGATTTCCAAATTTGTATCCTTTTCTATCAGATTTGAAAGAGCTTCCTTATACCTAGTAAAGTGCCTTGAGGCACCACTGTCAATCAACCAATTTCCCAAGGTATCCGGAGAAGAGGCAGTAGAGAGGGAAAATATAAGATAAAATTATTTTTGCTTGTTATCTACAACATTAGACTCATCATACCTAAAGTTTCTTGATCTTTTGGAAAGTCGACCGTTTCCATGTTGAGTAGTGGGAGTATCCCTTTTTCCTTCGTTGTTGAATCTGCCATTCCTTTGATTGTTGTTGTCATCATCATCAGGTGTATCCCTTCTATTAGGACACTCCCTAGCATTGTCCCTTCCTTCCATCTTTGAATCCCGCTCTTCCTTGACATTGCTTCGTTCAACCTGCATTGTTCTTCTTTTTAGCATAAGCAGAGAATGCAATAGGTACATTCCTATTAGAAGGCATGTCTCTCTCGATCATCCTTGTTTATTCTTGAGTACATCTAGTCAACAATTCATCAAAACCTGGAATCCTGTCATTGTTGAGGATAGTAGTGTTAAACACATGCCATTCACGAGGGAGACCTCCAAGGGCAATGAGAGTGAGCTCCCTATCAACAATAACTTCTCCAATTGAAAGATCATTTTTTATCTCAGTAATCCTCATAAAGTAGGACTGGATATCTTCACCTCTTCCCTTCTTTATGTCCTCCAACTTGTTTTTGAGAAAGAGGACTTGGTTTGCATTGCTAACTTCGAACATGCCAAACAACCTACCATACATCTCCTTAGATGTGTTCAAATCGGAGATGTATGCAACCAAATGCTTGTTAATAGAATCCCTTATGATCTTCTTAGCTTTGACTTCACCTTTCTTATACTTTGTCTTAGCCGCAGCTAGTGCATTTGAAGGAGATTCAGTAATTTTTCCCTGCACATAGTCCATAACATCCTGCCCTTCCAAAGTCAAATCAAGAGACATCTTCCATGCATGATAATCAGACTTATCATTGAGCTTGTCATCAGGTTTGAAGTAAGATGCGAAGGCCATTGAATCTTATCCTTGTCCAAAAAATCTCAGTGCTCTTTTCACTCTTGCTTGGGCTTTGTCTTTACCTCAACTCTGATACCATGTTAATTTTAGATAACAACGGTATGTTTTATGCTTAAGAGCAATTTACTTTAATTTTTCTTATTAGCCCAATATCAATTTCCAGATTAGCAATCACATTAACATGATATTAAATGCAGAGAGAACATAAATAAAAAGAAGAAGACGAGCCAAGACAAAAGGACACAATATTTGGTAGATGCCAGGGAAAAACCCCAAAGTGCGAAAACCCTTTGATCAAGTCATCTTATTATTCTTCAAAAGTTCAGCAGAGAGAGTACAATATACAAAATTCACTTGCCCAAATACAGTCAAATCTATCCAGTCAAACTGCAGTCAACAGGATGCCCTAACCAGAAAGTTAACGCTGGTCAAATTAGCGGAATTACTCCACCAAATCAGCTCGGTCAAACCTAGCCAAATTGACCTCCAAAGATAGTCCAAATCAGCACAAAACAATCCTAAAGAAATCAGTCAAACTTGGTCAATGCGCAGTCAAACTTGTTGCAGTCAACACTGGTCAAACATCACAAAAAATCTCAGTTTCTGTGTCAAAGAATGTGGCCTGCCCAAACAGAAATATTCCCACAAAAATCATCGTCAAACAAGGTCAAACGTTGCCTGATCAACACTAGTCAAATCAACAGAATTACTCCTCCAAATTAGCTCTGTCAAACCTACTCAAATCAGGCTCCAAAGACAATCCAAATCAGCCCAAAACAGTGTTGAAGAAATCGGTCAAACTTGGTCAACGCACAGTCAAACTTGCTGCAGTCAACGTTGGTCAAACACAGAAAATCTCGGTTTATGTGCCATAGAATGCGGCCTGCCCAAACAGAAATATTCCCACAAAAATTGCAGCTAAACAAGGTCAAACATTGGTCAAACTTGCTGCAACTTGGTCAATGCAGAAATCAGAAAACCCTAGTCAAAATTTCGCACATGTGCAGGAGAAGGTTGCCCTACAATTCTTACGACCCAATCAGATGAGAGAGAGAGATGTGTGTGAGATGATGAAAGTCGAAATGAGGTAGATGCTCCTTCTATTTATATGCAACGTTGAGGGTGAAGAGACGTGACTTTTGGGCTTCTGAGCCTACATTAGATTGTTGGTCGACCTTGGCAATTTGTCCATAGAAGAAATAAATTCATAATTCCATTTACACATGTCAGAATGAGATGATCTTCAGATCAATCCTACACCTCTCGGAAAGCGAAATCCAACAAAAATATCATCTCCATCATATGCACTGTCCAAGGTGGAGTTTGGCCCTAGTTGCCAAATTTAACAATCTCCTTGACTCCATTGCTCCCAAAGGATTAGACACTGGTGCTCCATAGGTGATCCCCAAAATCATGTTCTTCATCACCTCTCCCTCTTTCTTCTAGGCCTAGCCTCCATAGGGGACCCAAGGCATCACATTTCTCACGATTTATCTATTAAAAAAATTTGATCTCCTAGCATCTCTTGCATTGTTGTGTCTCCTAGGAACCTTCCAAATTTGAAACCATTTCGACAGTGCGATCTCGAGATATTTCAAGCCCTAGCTCCGAGATTGTTTCTTGCCCTTTGTTTCCCTTGGCTAGTGACCTCATTGTGATCATTGTATTAAGATTGTTCAAAATTCCTCCTTTGATCCCCTTCTTCCCCTTGATTAAGTCAATCATACCATTGATTGATCAACTCCACCCCTTTGACCTAACTTTGGGTCTACTTGGTCCCGTGTGGTCCCACAATTTTTTGAAGATAATTTCAGAAAGACCACTTGGAATCCACGTTTTCACAAAGATTTCATGGACTAGGTCCCTCCTTTACAAATCTCATTTGCAAACCCTAGCCCTTGAAATCCGCTTGGCCCTTCCTAGAGAGCCTTACACCTTATTTCTCAAGCAAGCAAACCACAAAATTGAGTCTCTTTAGTGAATAGGCCCTTAGGAATCATTCTTTATCTCTTCCTTGGCTCATTAATCTGGTGATTCCCTTCATACAGGGTCTCCTCCCATTGGAGAAAATCTGTAAAGAGCAGGGAGCTTTAGCTAAGGTGACAGTGGGTTATTGCTCCATCGTTCCCCTTGACCTAGTAGTTGTCCCTTTAGGATCCCTTCCTAAGACCCCTGCTAGTTTGAGCAGTAACAAATCAATAATTAAATATTTCCCAAGTCTAACTTAGGAAAAGTGATTAATAGCAATTAATTGAGAAAGGTGAGATTTCTCTAAAAACTCACATGGATCGAGTTAGAGATTATCTTAGTTTTTGATGGGGATCTAATCATGGCCATTGGTTCACCAGCGAGAGATTATAAGAGAAACTCAATGAGGATGGAGAAGTATACAAGTGATCAAGGTAGATCAAATTTCTCAAAGAGCAGAGTCTAGCTAGAGAAGAATTTAACCAGTGATCGAGTGGCAGAGACTAAGGGAGCAGCAGATCCATTTCCAATAGAGTTTCTCAACAGCAGAGCAGCAGTAGCTGGGAGGTTAAATTATTTATGCAGAGAGGTCGAGCAACTAGAAACCCTAGTTCGAAGTGTTGGAAAGTGATCATTTCAATTGTAGGAGGTCAGGAGATCACCCAAAAGGCAAAGCGAGTCACTTCCAGGGCCAAAGGGAGGCAAGATGTCTCATCCAGAGCCAGCTAGCAGGCAATGCAAATTATCTGAGCCAAGCAGCGCATTTCTAGTTAGTGGAGTTGTCAGGAGGAAGTGCGAGCAAGGCCAGAGGGGTCGAGTTTGGTTGCAAAAGGGAGGAATTTCCTCCAAATAATTTTCGCAGTATATTTCGCTCGAGGATAGCCAGTTTACCATCCAGATTTGTACTCATAATTTTTGTTGTTGCATAATAATAATAAAACCCTCAACTGTTGCATCGATTTTCCCACATTGAGTTTTTCCAAGAACATTTGTCCAAAAATAACGGTGTCATTTTTATTGTGTGCTCTATATTTCTCAATTCCAGTATTTTATTTTGCCACAGCGTTTTTATGGTGAAAATTGCAGTTGTGATTTTCTTCGTTGTTTGTGATTTTATGGTAAACTGGGCATCTAATTTTGGAGGAAATTGTGGCAACGTAAAGCCATGTCACCGACTGTTTCTTCCTTCTTCAAGAAGTTTCCAGTTATTTACTCCACTCTCTTACCCTACGTGTCCGGATATTGGTATTAACGCCAACCCAGTTTTACCCCCTCGTGTGTTCGAAAATTTTGCCCACTACCCAACAACTTGCACTCATGACACGTCATCAAAGGGTTTTTCACCACACTCGAGGTAATCACTACAGGTACCAGCCAGCCGATATACACGACATTCCAGGGAGTTCTTGAACCACCCAGGAAACACCCTAAGACGAATCATAATCGGACACGTGTTCAAGTCGCCGCCACTATAGACTCTATTCGACACGTGGAGGGTCCATTCAAGTTGGCCGTTAAGAATAATTTCCAGTTGTTGCAATAGAGTTGAAAATTTCACAAAGTCCCCTAAAAAGAATAAACGAGGTCCCATCAGGTCGCAGAATGGTGGCATAGGATAAATACATCTGAAGTTGTCCACCTACAGAAGCACCCCACTTTCTATACAATAACATTCCCCATACATCAGGTATGTCAACAACAATATCCATAAGCACAGAGATATCTTCATTAACAACCAAGGCCACTTTGAGGACTTTGATAAGACCATGAACGGGAATGGATCTAGAATAGAAACCAGGCATGTTCTTATAGGATCAAGTAATATCTAATTTGAGTTGATTCATGACCTTTAGTGGCATAATATTCACAGAAGCCCCCAAATCTAACATAGAATTATGAAGAAAGCCATTTATAACTAGAGTCACTAGGAATGGGTCATGGCCAAGATTGTACTAGTGAAATGAATATTTTGCAACATAATAGGTGGGTCTTCCTCATCAAGTCCTAAGGCTTTCTTCACTTGTCTTCTTTAGCATGGGATCTTTACAATCTCCTTAATATGAACCTGCATACTCATTTTACTAATTGCAGTGCCTGCATCAATGTCTAGTTCAACCTCTTTGTTTTAGCCTTGTGCTTGGGCTTGCCTTTAAGAGGATCCTTTTTGGTGTGATCCTTTTTGGGAGGATCCTTCATTGGGCATTACTTTTGGGGAGGATCCTTCTCCTTTCATGGCTTAGAACTTGATGAAGCTTCTTTATTATTCTTCCTAGAGTATTGCAATCCTTTGAATCACCCACTACTTTTCGCATTCAACACAGGTTCATTTGGTTCCTCTTTAAGTTTTACTTCGTTGATTTGCAGATGGGTGTACATACTATCTAGTATGATGTTGAAACCATGAGATTCATTGACCACATTCATTTATTCACTACCTTGTTCATCTTCACTTTCTTCACTAGAACTATCACTTTGATATTCTTCGGAAGACGAGTCTTCTTGTTGCACCGCATTGGTTGGAGCCAAGGTATTAGGGACACCTTGTTAAGTTTGTTTTTCCTCCTCAATATTCTTTTTGACAGAGACCTTTCTTTTGTTCTTAGAGGGAAAAGTGGCTCTTTGTCCCTTTTCAAGAGTAGTGAACTTGTCATATACATTCTATCCCTTGCGGTGAAATCATCAGACAGTTTTCCACCTTTTTTAATAGGGTGACAACAACTTCTTCAACTTGATTTTTAGATTTGACCTTCTTAGTTTCAACCTTGGCCTTAGGAAAATTGAACATCTCATATGGGAAGCATTAAGGTTTTGTTCAATTTCAATGGCCATTTCTTTAGCTTCAGCAAGGGTTTTAGGCTTCTTGTCCCTAAGTTGGTATGTCAAGTGGCCTCGGATTCCCCTAATAAAATTATTTAGGATTTGGGAATCAATAGGCTTAAGATGATTAGGGATTTCCCTTATGACCCTATCGAATATTTGGATGAAAGTCCTAACATCTTCATAGTCTCCCTTCATTATATTGTAAAAATTTTGAATTGTTATCACCCCATCAGCATCAATAGCCCATCTTCTCCTAAAGAGGTCTTCAAATTGGTCAAAGTTGGTGACACTACCTTGAGGCAAGTTAGCATACCAATCTCTAACATCTCCCTCGAATGTCAAGGTGAATAACATCATCACTACATCCTCATGCTCAATCATTCGAGGACTGATGGCCCAAAGGAAATTGTTTACATGCCTCTCAACAGTCATATTACCTTTCCCATGGAACTTTGGTAGCCATTCATGATACTTTTCAAGTAATATGTGGGGAGCATCAGAGAAAGCAGTGAAATTTAATGGTTTGAAAGATGAAACATTCCATCTCCTAAGTTGGGGTGTTTAATTTTGATTTTGGTTAGTGTTGGTATTCTTGATGTTAGGTAAAAGCTGCCTTGCAACAAGTGTTGGGTTCCTTGGAGGAGACTTGTCATTGCCAGCATCTTTCCTAGAAGCAGTTCTAGTTATGGAAGCTATGTTTTCTTCGTGATCTTCGTAACCAAGCAATTTAGGAGTCGCCAAAAGAGGATCTATATTGTCGATAAGAGAATCACCTCTTCAAATGTTTGACCAAGAAGATAGACGAGCTTCTTCCCCGGCAACGGAACCAAAAATGTTACCACACAATGTATCGGCTACACTGGTGGTTGCCAGGGGCTGTTGGCCGCCGGCTGAAGAGTTAACTAGGACAAAATTTCTCCTATGAGGTCACCCATTTTTGGTGGGTAACAAACTCCACCCGGTTTCAAGTTGTTTTGCACATCAACTTTAATGCCCAAACCCCATTTTTCATTGTTGAGATTTAAACTTGAATATAACTGCAATTAAAACACTAGAAGCTACCACTACTTTTTCACAACAGCTGATAAATTTCACAAGCATGAACAAAATTTAGACACTGATATTTGGCCAATCAGACCCTGGAAAAACCCAAAGGGAAAACCAGTAGGAAAAGGATTTTTATTTGCTTTTTCTCAAAGATTTACAGCATTAATTACGCAATAGGGGTACTTATATCCCTCATAGAAATTTGGGCGAACTCCTTGAAAAGTGTGTTTCTGTCTAGGAATTCGTGACACAGTCCAGCACCTCTACCCTTGAAATTCATGCCACTATCTAGACTTATCTTCCTCAAATTTCGTACTACAGTCAAACTGCTCTGCCCTCGAATTTCATGCAAAAATTTAGCACTTCAGGCCCTTGAAATCCATGCCACTGTCCAGCACCTTCCTCCTCGAATTTTGTACTGTCAGACCCACAATTTCTGCCTAGAAATTTGTCCTGTCAGACCAGCAATAAATGCAGCCTGACTCAATCGAAATACGTGCCTGTATCTTCCTCAAAAAATGCATTGGATCAGACTGAAATACCTCCTGTACCTTCTCGATTTGCATGCCACACTTTCAGCCTAGAAATTTGGGCTGTTGTATGCTCTCTCCTTGCTACAAATGAGTGCTATCTCAGTCTTCCCCTTCAGCTTCTTCTCTCTCATCTTCTCCAAATCTACACATGAAGAATAAAATGAGCCTCCATTTGCCTTTTCCCCCCTTTTTAGTCTCCATAAAGATGAGAAAACCTATTCCTAAGATCAAGGGCTGAGATTAGATCTTTGCTTCTCTTGATCAAAGGTGGAAATATAATCTCATATTGACCCCCTCTCATGTCTCCCCCTTCATTAATGGCCCCCTCTAGTCACTTTAATAACTCGTTGTACCATGTACTTTTTGCCTCATAAAGTCATTTTACAATAGAAAGTCACTTTAATATTATAGAAGTACAATGTACTTTTAGACCTCATAAAATGACTAAAAAGTCACGTGACTTTAATGATCTCATAAAGTCACACTAAGAAGGTGGGTTCACTTATTTTCCTACGCTTTAGGCATAAAGCACTAGGAAACACCTCCTTGGAACCTTTTTCAACAATTTTTTGGGCATTAACAAAATTATCTTATCTTATACCTAACATCCTCTACAAGCATTATAAATACTTCAAATGGTAGTAAAATAGGGGTAACAGAAAAATTATAAGCTTTTTCACAACAGTTCCTATCAGATGTGATACTATCAATTATATGACAGAATGGTGGTTGTGGTTATTTTGTATTTTCAACAAAGATGACGTCCTCCAGCTGATAAAAATATTCCAACTAGAATATCTTGACAAGTTGACCATCAGCCAAAGAGTTGAATGGCTACCATCTCAGTGAATAGCCACAGACCAGAATCAGACTTGCTCTAATTAGTAATACCACAGGTGGCATACCTTGTGGTAGTCAAAAGTGCCATAGATATGATCCAAGGCACAAGGCCGTATGATCCAAACAACAAAAATATATATATATATATATGACTGAGGGTGTAAATCCCAGCAAACTTGATCATCCACAGTTGACGTGTATCTCTATGGAGTCTGGACAAGACCAAGTGCAAGTCTTGGGTGAATTTCGTGGAATAGAAACACCTTGGCTGTGGTATCTAAACCAAAGGTAGGGCCTATTTGGTTAACAAAGGACCACTTACCTACACAAAAAATGGTTGTAACGAGTTACCCCAGAGATTTGCTGTCAAAACAATATAAGCCCACGAGTTAGTTTTTAGATTAAATGCTGTCATGTATTAACACTAATTCCTTTAGCGGTCCTTAATTCTATCACCCAAAAATCATAAAATATGCAAGACATCCCACCTCTTTATAAAAAGAAAAAGCATTACCAAAATAAAATTAAAAATATACCATTAAGACCTTTGGTGAGAAATTGCAATATTCTACATTTTCAAGAAAAAAAAAATTATTTGACTTACTCTGTTGAAGTGCGAAGGAGCTCATAGACCATGTCAGTCTGCAGCAGGAGTAATTCAATGACATTATTCTTTATCCAATAATGAAAGATTAAAAAGGAACCTTCCTTTTCCAATATACACTTCTTCTCATAGAGTAGGCAAGAGAAACAACATAGGTGTCAAAAGACAATTCCAGTATATCAATAAAATTTAGGTGGAAACTGAAATGGGCAAAACAAACCTGTAAGACATTTGGCAAGTTCAGGCGTTGAGCAAGTTGGGTAGCAATTGTCGACTTACCAACACATGCGGTCCCACAAACAAGTATTACAAACGGTACTCTTTGATGATGAAACCTAGTTCGCAAGTAAAAGATAGCATTTTAGAGGTCATGCTAACATAGGAACAAGCAAAATCAACTTTGCATTCCTCCTTGCCCCTTTTCCTGTGCCCAATTTTGTTCTATTCAGGGAAGATAGAAACGCAGGAAAGTTGAAACAAAAAGTTTTGGGAAACAAGGAAAATCAAAAAGGAGAAAGTAAGATGACCACTGTTTCTAGTATCTACCACCCAAAATAGGAAAAACTTGGGCCATACAAGCCAGATGATCTGCACAACTAAAATGCAATAAATGTAAATATATAGAACACAAAGGGGCATATAAATCATATAGGATACTATGTATTGGAAACGAATACAGAAACCAAGATTATGGAAAATGTCTACTTGAAATGGTAGTCAATCATTTTCGTTATTAGTTGGAGAATTCCTGAAAATTGTATAGCAAATAGGTTAACAAAGGTAATTAACCACAAAATGTTGTTCAAACAAAATATGCAGAATAAAATTCATATTAAAGTGATGCATAAGCAATTTAGTCATCAAGGCACCAAGGATCCAAGTATCTTCTGAAGTTACCTTGAGGAATCCAAATGAACGTATCAAAGAAATTTTTAAGATAACTCGTATAATTATTGATCAAATAAGTGAGACAATTTTCTTGTTAGAGGCTTACTCTACATACTTTTAATACAAAAAATCTAGAGTGTTATAGAGTTAGGATGGATGCACATATACTAAAGCATTGAGGGCATGCAATGATCAAGCTCAATATTGAATATCCAAGCGAACCTCCCATGGAAACCCTCCTCCATTGATGCACACCATATGATCATCGCCTATGACTATAAGATAAACCTTAGCCCAATAGCTCCTTTCTGATTCCCCTCTTTACAAAATACCATAGCCAGAATATTGTAGCTCAATATGTTTGAGCTCCTTAACCAAATGGTAAGTGTTACAGTGAAATCTAACACCCCCGTGCAAAGCCTCACTAGGCAACCTAGATTGAGTGCAATAATGGGAGCGTCACCACTATCAATGTTGTTGAAAAAGCTAGCAAGTCCAGTGAGAGGACTCACTGGGCATGGGCCAGCCACCAAACCCTATGGCAACAATGAGGAAGGGTTGACGCTGTAGCCTCAGCAACCTTCCTTCTGCTGTTTAGTGGGATTTCAACAATGGGAGGTTTCCCTATGCCACCTACAAAGTATTCTAGTACTATGGCTCAAGGTGACTTATTTTGGAGGTCTAAAGATAGCTAAAGGCTTGGCAAGGCCTAAGATGACCAAGATATTCAAGGCTACGGTTCAAGCTCTCTAAGGATAGACCTATGACAAGGCTGCTCTAAGTTAGGGTTTGAATGATTTTCAATATTAGGGCATGCAATGGCACATAGCAGCCTTAGAAAAATCCTTTAAATTTTATTCAACAAGAAGTGAACCAAGGATTTCTAATAGAAACTAGTGTTAATGCAAACAAGAGGGTTTTAGAGCTGTTAGATATGTGCATTGGCAATAAGCAAGGATGACGTCAGCCCTATTATGGCATGTGTCAAAAAATGTTAGCTGCAGTCGGTATTTCATTATCAAATTCAAAGGAGAAATGATTTATTTTCTTGTTGACCAAGTCCGCCTCAAATGGACAAGTTGGCCCCACTACTTTTAAGGGATTTGAACTTTGACCCTAAGGTCAAAACCTACCTCATTTGGTATCACGACATCACTCATTCATTCGACCAATCAAGGAGATACGTTCACACGTGCAAGGAGAGAGAAGGATTATCTCTGTGTTGACCAACGAACTTTGACTTCTGTTGACCAGCATTGACTTGACCAAACTTCTGTTGTTTGACCAAGTTATTGACTGAGGTTTGGAGGCCAAATTCTGTGGTTCGTTGACTGATCTTTGACTGAAGTTCTGTCTCTGTTTCTGGGCCATTGACCAAGAGTTGACTGCAGGTCAACTACTAAAGTTTGACTGTGCAATTACAGGCTGAATTCAGCCCTCTTGTGTAGACTTTGACTGTGAGCAAGCGTTGACTTTTTCTCTCACATTTGATTGGTTTTGACTTGGTGATTATTGAGGTCAAAGATTGGAATTTTGACTGAAATATTTTGATGTATAATTAATGAATTGAACTCTCATAAAGAAAGATTACCAAGTTTTCCCCCTTGTGGGGTTTTGTCCCAAGAAATTTTGGCGTCTCTTGTTTTATTGTTTTCAATGATCTCTGTTGTTCTATTGAGATTTATGGTTGAAAGTTTCAAGTATAACTGCTTAACGATTGGAATGCTCTAAAGAAGTCAAATTGTATCATTGGAAGTAGTTATCAGTTTGAAAATTGCTCTAGTCATGTTTGCTACTAGAAAATCAACAGCATGCAAGACAATTTACGATGCTAGATTTTGCTTTTATATGGTTTATATAAATTATTCTACAATTTAGAGCCACTCCCATGCAATAAAATCACGCTTTACACACAAATTTTCACTTAAAGCCCTAGCCCCTAGCCATCTAGGAGAGAGAAGATTTGAGGAGATTTATTTTAATTTTAAGAATGATCAACGCACTTATAGGCCAGTGCCTTACCCTAAATGGCAAATGGAGCCTTTACGGAGTTATATGCCAAGGAAGGAGCCTGATGTTTGGAGGCCAAATTCTGTGGTTACGGAGTAAGGGTGAATGTACTAGGGCATCCACTTGTAAAACCCTAGCTACTATTAGCTACTATTCTTGTGAGGAGAGAAATTAATTATAAGGTCTACACACTAAGAGTTTCATTACAGGCTATGAAGAAGACAAATCTGCATACAATAATGAAGCAAAGTTTCAATAATGATAACCATTTTGACATGGAGCTATAGAAACCTGACTTAAAACATTTAAAGCATGCAAAATATCAATAATCAGCAATAAACTTACAAAATCTTCCACAATATCTCTTCATTCAATCCCAGAATAGTGCCTGCAACCTAAAAATCACATCCAAGACTAATCACATCCACAAAATATAACATTATGCCCAAGTAGCGAATAAGGAAGCAAGTCACACTCTTTTTAGAGAGGTTGAATTCACGTGTGATGATGACAAATGAAGTGACAGGGAGGCTCTATTTATAGGATCCTTCCTCTACTCACTTTACAAATAAAAGTAACTAAAAGCCCTAAAGACAAGTTCACTTTTGAGTGTTTTACAAGAAAGAAGTTACAAGCAAACCTCTTAGCTCAAAAACAAGACAAATATGCCATAAAAACACACAGGTGTAGAAATAAATGCTCCAATAGTGTGATGTAACCATCGAAACAAGCTCAATAAGCCCTCAAAATGTGAAGTAAGGGTTAGGAAATGCACCATACTCCAAGAAGTGCTCAAGGATTATGTACAAGCCATCAAAAGTATCTCCATGCCAAAACGCCATGCCCAAAATGTGTCCTATGTCACCCTCCAAGCTAAAAAGGAGTAGTGTGGCATCAAATAGCTCAAGCATTGGGTTCCAAGGTGACGTACAAGCCCTCCCTTGTCATCTCAAGGATGACCATCATCATCTAGGCTTTGGATCTAGTGAAGCCCATCAAACAGTGTCAATGTTAGCCTAGGGGCATCCTAGGTCCATTGGGCACATCATCAATATCTCCAACACTAAGCATCATGGTCTTAGTGTTCCAACATCTAGGGAGTCCTCTGGGTGTCAAGCATCATGTGAAGCCCTCAAATAGCCCAACCCTCTGCTCTAGGTAGGCAACGCTACAACATCAAAGTCAAATATCTCTCCCTACACTGGCTAGTACAGCTTCTACTACTTTGTAGAGGAGATGGGGCAATCGCCTCAAGAGGCCTTTGTTGTTGTGATGTCGATGACCTGACAAAATCTCCTCGAGATCAAGTGTAAATCAATCAATCATTAGGTAAATAAGATCATAGATGCATCACAGTGGACCATATTTAAAGTTAGGGGCACGCCGCACAACTAATACTTCACACAAAGATCACCATCAAATATCTAACTAGGCCAACTCCTCCATAGGTGTTCCCTCTCTTATATTTGGGAAGGTTAGATAGATAGCCCTATTAGGTGTTTCCAACACATTAAGTCCCAAGTCAACCCATCAATGCAAGCGTAGATGGTGGTAATGGAGTAGGCAAGACTTTGGCATCAAGTGCCATAACTAAGTGTCTTTCCTCATCCTAATTTTTCCACACCTCTGGTGTGCCTTTTACTTTGTATGATAATGCTTGATACGGTGCAACTCAAGAGCCAAGCTTGCATTTGAAAGATTTAGCATTTATTACCCCTTATAATGAGGTGGTATATTTCTCATCAAGGTTGGGACAATACAAGGGTTCCTTTTTATGTCTGGAGCATCAAGTGTTCTAGGAACCAAGTAATGGCTTGGGGGGGTAGAGCTCGTGCTAGGCTTTTTCCCACGTGCTAATTTAGTTCTAGCCATCATTTGCATTTTTATTTTTTCTTAATTGTGGCTTTCTTTGCTTTTATCATTATTTTAGTTGCATCAACCTCCAAGGCAATGTTTTATGACCGAGACCTAAGGATGAGGATGAGAGAGTGTCAATCCCCATGACTGATGATCCAAAAAATAGAGATGGAACAGTGTAAATGATGGAATGTGATAAGTATGGATGACATAGGCACACTACTTCGATCAAAGCCTTCGCAATAGTGTTCTTCCTATAACCCTAAGGCCTCAGAGGAGTTCCCACTACATTAGGATCAAAGACTAACCACCTAGGTGAAGTGAGGGAACAAGAATACAGTCAAGATCAATCAATTATCTAGATCACCCCTTGATTCATATTAGTATGTCCCAATAAAATAAGCAAAAACACGTGATTGCAAAATGATAAAAGTACCTATCAGTGGATGACCCACCTTCCTAAGGAGGAATGCCAGAATGGGGAGAAAGAAATCTAACCAGAGCATATATATATGTGTGTGTGTGTGGGAGGGAGGGAGGGGTTATGCCATCATGTCAGGTGCTTATCGATAGCGTTATTGGTTGGTTGGCTGTCAAGAAGGAGAAAATTTTCTCCTCTGGAGTTACCCACCTTTTGGTGGGTATCAGACACCTCAGCAACAACTCCCCTCATTCTAATGATGGACAAAATCCAACACAAGGTAGGCTTCCCTAGTAGATCTTAGGGATCAAATAACTTGATTAACTCAAGCTAAGCGCCCCTAAGGATTTTATAATGAATTTCAGCCAAGAATGAAGAGAAGGAATTAGGGTTTTGGGTGGATTGTTGAGTAATTTCCAAATTTGAGTTCAAAGGATTCTATGGCTCAATATAAAGGGTTAAGTAAACAAATAGAAGCTCAAATAGGTTTTCAAACATACACAATCAAGAAATTATAGTTGGTTGTAATAAATTAACTCTTTAAATCAAAATTTGCACCAATACAAGAGTCTATAACAGCAACAAATTTGGCTCTAGAAACTATGATATTAAATTTTAAAATATCAGTAGAAGGATTTGAGGCAAGCTCTGTTAAAAAGCTCCATTAGCGGCAGCAGTAGCAGCGGATCAAAGAGTGTGAAGGAGGAGGAGAATGTGGCCCTAGCATCTAACGGTCTCAGTCAGGGGCAGGGGGGGTAGAGAAAAAAAAGGACTTGTCTAAGGCCAAGTGCTTCAGGTGTGGCGAGTTTGGCCACTACAGTACCCAGTGTCCTCTCAAAAAGAAGGACAAGCAAGAGAAGCAAGACCAGGCGGCAGGACATGCTGAGATAGATAGGTTGTCCTCCAAGTTGGAGGAAGACTTCGCGATGTTCATCAATATACCTCCAAGAGTGAGGTGGGTTGACTTAGTGCTGTAGCCCCAGAGAGCTACAGAGATGGGCAAGGTCCTTGAGGAGTCCACCTCATGGATCATTACTTGGCTACGGAGGCCCACAGTATTCATTGGCAGGATGGATCAATGTTAGGAGATGCAGTCAGATATCAGAGTCACATTTGCAAACTAGTAGCAGTCAGGAACTAGGGGGCACAGCGCAGAGTTGGCAGCAATGTAGAGTGGCACAATGCAGAACAACAGCAACGCAGATTCTTCAGTGACAGTGCAGAGGCTAATAGCAGTCAAGACTCACAAGATAGATGTAGTAGACACAGATGATTCAGTATTTCAGATGCTTCTCAGTTGTAGCAGCAATAGATGAGAGGGAATTGCAGTGCAGATGCAGTGTTGGCAGGAGTACAACAAGGTAAACAACAACACAAATGAAGCATCAGAGTTGCGCAGTAGTTGGTGGGCAGTATGGCCAGACATCAGCAACGTGACAAAGGATGATACAGACACAGGGTGTTGTGGCAGGGTGTGCAGCACTAAAACGCAGTCCTCGCTAAGGGGAGTGTTAGTTTTGTAGCGTCAAATGTGTTCTAGCCACAAAATTTGGTGGAGAGGCTAGAATACATGAGATCTCCAAAACCCAGAAATCATTTCTAGAAATTCCACCTAGAGATGGCTTAATTAGATTATTAACCGATTTTTAAATATTTCCTAATTCTAAACTTAGGGAATATGGTTAATTAATCAGAATTAATTAAGTCAAGGTGAGAATAGTCTAGAAACTCACACTGATCGACTTCAAGATGATCCTATCCATTGATTAAGATTTAATCTTGGTCGTTGGAGTCCCAACAGAGGATTATAACAAGAAGTCGATGGGCACTTGGAGAACACACACCAGTAATTCGATTTGCTTGGCAGATCGATTTCCAGAGAGCAATAGTAGTTGCCAAGGGAGCCAGAGATCAAAGCCAAATCAGTGAGGGGTAGAGACAATGATTCGGAGGAAGTTTTCCAAATCTGGAGTGTGAAAAATCTGGAGTGTTCAACAACTGATGATATTTCTCCTATTTGTTAAATTACCTTGAACAAATTACTTGCATTTTTCTATGGCAAATATCGAAATACATACACTATAGCCTACACAAAATAAAATACTGCAAAAACTAAATACTGCACTAGAGAGAGATAAACACACACACACACACAATTACACTGTTGTTTTTGGACAAACATCCACGGAAAACCCAATGTGGGAAAACTGGTGCAACAGCTGAGGGTTTTATTATTATGCAGTAGTAATCTGAGTACAAATCATTAGATGCCCAAACCGGCATTCTGATACAGAGAATAAACTAGCAAAGAGGTAGTGAGAAAAATCTCACACTGTCACTGCTGATCCGAATCTGATCTAGGCTCTGGATGGCTAGCCCCACGCTGCCTCTGCGTCAACCTACGCAGATCTATGTCACAGCCTCTAGGCTCTGCATCACCCTTCTTGCTAGTCGATTTTCCACTGGAGCTTTGACTCCCAGACCCTCCGAGCTCACACCCTAACTTCTGGCACTAGATCTTGACTCTCCAACAAATTTAAGGACTCCCTTTGAAGCTCTACTTTGACTCTGCGTGGCACTACGCTGCCTCTATGAACCTCTCTATGCCTTCTCTACCTTACACTCCCCGGATCTGGAAAAACTCCCCTTCGATCTACTATCCCTACCCCTCTCTCACTACTCCTACTTTACTGAATCACTTCCGGCAATTCATAGCTGCTACTCAGGAAATCGACTTCCTAGCAAAATCGAACTGCACAAGTGTGTTCTCCAAGTGCCCATTGAACTCCTTATAATCTCTCGTTGGAGCACCAACGGCCAAGATTAAAACATAATCAACGGCTAAGATTAACTGGAAGTTGATCCTCGTCTTCTTCTAGAAGATTCACACCAGATTTAATTAATACCCTTTAATTAACCATATTTCCTAAGTTTGGACTTAGGGAACCAGTTTAAAAAGTTAATTATTTTAATTAAATCATCTTTAGGTGGAATTTTCCCAAATGATTTCTAGGTATTGGAGAATGCATGTTTCTTAGTCTCTCTGCAAAATCTCGAGGCTAGAGCATATCTGATGCTATAGAAATCAACACTCCCTCTTAGCGAGGAATGTACTCTAGTGTTGCAACCCACTGAAACATCACTCTATCTCTACACCATATCCTGTTACGTTCCTGATGTCTCACTGTCGCTGCCCACCAACCATTGCGCAACTCAGATTGTTGCATCCGTGTTACTGCTAGCCCTGCTGAACTACTGCCAACACTGCAACCTCCTCCATCTGTTGCTGCTGCAACTACAACAACTGCAACGAAAAAGCATCCAAAATACTAGACCAATTGTGGTTAGTATGATGCATCTGCCATCTGAGTTCTGACTACTGCTAGCCTCTGCGCTGCCACTAAATCCTTTACATTGTTGTTGACTCTGCACTGTGCCAACTGCACTGCTTCCGACTCTGCTTTGCGCTGCTCAATCTCTAACCTGCTACTAGCTATTGCATTTGTCACTCTGGCCCCTGACTGCACCAACTGCCACTAATCCATCCTGCTACTGCATGTCTTGGGCTCTCGTAGCAAGGTATTGATTCATGAGGTGGACCTCCTCAAGAATCCTACCCATCCTATAGTTCTCTAGGGCTACAACTCTTGATCACCCCACTTCACCCCTGGAGGCATCTTAGCGATCATGGCAAACTCTTCCTCCAATCTGGAGGACAGCCTGTCGATCTCTCAGATGTAGCTTGTTGATCCTGCTTCTCCTCCTTGTCCTTCTTTCTGAGAGGACATGGAGTGTTGCAGTGGCCAAGCTCACCACACCTGAAGCACTTGATCTTCGAAATTTCCTTCTTTCTTCTGCGTTGCTCCTGTTGCCCCTTTTGAGGCAAGGGCCATGTCCTCCTCTTCCTTCACTTGCTTCGTTCCATTGCTGCTACTGCCATTGATGGTGGCCTACACCAAATCACGCCTCATCTCCTCTTGTTGCAGATCAACCCACACACATTCCCAATCTGGCAGTTTTTCGTTGCCCAGGATACTCTGGACGAAAACTTGCCAATCTTCATTAACATTGTTCAGTGCTAATCATACAAACTCTTTAGGTTGGGGCGTTGATCCTACAGAAGCCAGCTGATATCAGACATCTTGAAGCCTAGTCAAGAAGGGTTCTACATGCTCCCCTTTCTGCATCCTCCTGCTCGGAAGATCCTTCGTACAGTGTAGCTAATGCCTCCCACATCTATCAGGCAGTATCATTGCTAGCTATGTGGGATACCACATGATCTCGAACCCCGTCGAGAATAAACCTCTTAGCTCTCGCCATCTACTTCTTATACTTCTTGCGCTGATCTGCATCGGCGGGTACATATACCACACTATCGACATAAGTTTTGAGATCATGCTCATCTAGAAGGCAGGAAATCCTAGCCTTCCAGATCAAATAGTTGGAGGCTCCGTCCAACCGATGTTGATCTCTCAACCTCGCTGATGCCATCTCTCCTGAAAAATTTGAACTACTTTCTCTTCTCCTCTGCGCAGCTATTCACACTCCCTTCTGGAGTGAGAAATCTCGCACACAATTACTACTGCTTTGCTGAGAAAATTCGAACTTCTTGGCTAGAAGTCCTGTGAGGACGGAATTCCCTCAGTGTGTGTTCTTATCTCCTTCTAACGCTATTCTGCTAGCAACTGCTGTAAATAACTGCGTCCCAGCTGAAGATCTGATCTGCAAGGAAAAAATACCCTTCTCCCTTCTGCCTCTGGAAAACTTTGATCTGGAAAATCGAATTTCTTTGTCGACTCACTCAGAGAAATTGATCTTTCCTCAAAACTCGACCTCCTTGGCCTAAGGATTGCGTTGCCTCTAGGGTTTTGAACTCCTGCCAAGGCCTAAATTCGAACCTCCTTCTTCCATTCTGCTTTGAGCTCTCCAGCTTACAATCTGTGCTTTGATACCATGTGAAAATTTGGAAAACCCTGAATCCTACTGCAGCAAACTGATGATATTTCTCCTATTTGCTAAATTACCTTGAACAAATTACTTGTAGTTTTCTACAGCAAATATCAAAATACATACTCTGCAGCCTACACAAAATAAAATACTGTGGAAACTAAATACTACACTAGAGAGAGATAAACACACACACACACAATTACACTGTTGGTTTTGGACAAACGTCCCCAAAAAAACTCATGTGGGAAAACCGGTGCAGCAGTTGAGGGTTTTATTATTATGCAATAGTAATTTGAGTACAAACCATTAGATGCCCAAACTAGCAATCTGATACAGAGAATAAACTGGCAAAGAGGTAGTGAGTAAAATTTCACACTGTCACTAGCGATCTGAATCTGGTCCAGGCTCTGGATGGCTAGCCCCACGCTACCTCTGCGTCAGCCTACGCAGATCTACGTCACAGCCTCTAAGCTCTCTGTCACCCTTCTTGCTGGTCGATTTTCCTCTAGAGCGTCGACTCTCTAGCCCTCCAGTCTCACACACCGGCTTCTGGCATTAGATCTTGACTCTCTAGCAAATTTACAAACTCCCTCTGAAGCTCTACATTGCCTCTGTGTGGCACTGTGCTGCCTCTCTGAACATCTTTATGCCTTCTCTGCCTTGCACTCTCCTGATCTGGAAAAACTCTCCTCCAGTCTATTATCCCTACCCCTCTTTCACTGCTTCGACTTTACTGAATCACTTCCAGCAACTCACAGTTGCTACTCAGGAAATCGACTTCCCAGCAAAATCGAACTGCACAAGTGTGTTCTCCAAGTGCCCATATTGAACTCCTTATAATCTCTCGTTGGAGCACCAACAGCCAAGATTAAAACATAATCAACGTCTAAGATTAACTGGAAGTTGATCCTCGTTTTCTTCTAAAATATTCGCACCAGATTTAGCTAATACCTTTTAATTAACGAGGTTTCCAAAGTTTAGACTTAGGGAACCATTTTAAAAAGTTAATTATTTTAATTAAATCATCTCTAGGTGGAATTTTCCCAAACGATTTCTGGGTATTGGAGAATGCATGTGCCTTAGCCTCTCTGCAAAATCTTGAGACTAGAGAACATCCAATGCTACAGAAATCAAAACGGAGAGGCAGCAGCAAGGGGTCGAGTTATTCCCAGTGAGGCAATGCAAAGGACGACGCAGTTGCAGCAGACAAGCAAGTCGATTTAGCTGGAGGAAAAATCATTTTTAGTTCCAGAGGTCGGGCAGAGGTTCCAGAGTGTTGGAGAAGCAATTTCCTTAGCAGAGACAGGCAGAACGCCTTCACGAAGGTAATTTCAAGCTAGACGTCATATAGCCTACACAAGCACTACGTAGAGGCTAGCGTAAGGGTACCAGGAGGATGAGTTTCTGAAGGAAAGTTGTGTCGGGGTTGCTTGTTGAGGAAGGGAAATTCCCCTAAGTAATTTTGGCCATATTTACTTGTTGTTTGGATTGCCAGTTGGGTATCCATAGATTGTACTCAGATTTCTTTGTTGCTTAATAACAAAAACCCTCAGCTACAACACCGGTTTTCCCAAGTTGGGTTTTTCTGGGGACATTTGTCCAAAAAATAACTGTGTCATTTTTATGTGTGTGTGTGTGTGCTAGATTTTCTCAATCTCCAGCGCTATTTTTCTTCAGGAGTATTTATTTGTGAAGGTTGCAGTGTGATTTGTTTGATATTTGCCATAGTAGATAAATTGTTAACATAATTCACAATTAGAAAAACAAATTTCAGTTGCTGCAATAGGATTTCAGTTTTGAAATTTTCAAAGTCCATAGTTCATCAAACTTTGGAGCTTCTTTTCTAGCACATATTCATGTTGCAAATGAGTCCCATGATTCAGGTAAACCATTAAGTGTTGTAGTCATTAGTTCCTTTTTAGCAATGATTTCATCAATCGCTTGAATTTCTTAATTGAGAAATCCTCATAAAATATGAGTCTATAATATCATTCCTCATCATTCTAGTATCACGAAGCTCATTCTTCAAAATCATTGCTCGACCAATATTGTCGATAGTGTACAATCCAATTAAAGCATCATACAGTTTTTTTTTAAGAGTCAAGATTTGCGATATTTGGGATCAAATGATCTCTGACAAAATTTACAATGATACTTCTAGCTATAATAGCTTTTTTCTCGAATTTTAATTTCTCTTCATCTTTTTTTGATTCGGTGACCCTGCCTTTCACAATACCCAAGAGATCTTCCTTTGCAAGAAGAAGATCAATACTTGTTTTCCAAGCTCTAAAGTTTGTAGCTCATTCTAATTTGTTTTTTGCCTTCATATGGGTACCCATGGTCATGAACAAGTAAATAGATTGTAGAAATAGGTATTTTTCAAGAGTGGTCTCTTACCAAAGCTTCTTCAAAAGTGATCTCAATGTCCTTTTCATCACCAAAGCCCTGATACCATGTTGATTTTTCAAGTGCAATATATATAAGCACAGATTTATGAAATACTAATAATTACTTGTAATGTTCTATATCTTCTTTTACCAATTTCAGTTTATCATTAAGCAATTACACTTCATAAATTCAACCATAAAAGCATAAGGATAGTAAAGATCACAATGCACAAAGAGAACACAAGATTTACCCTGGGCAAAACCACTAAGGGGAAAAAACCAGCGACCTTTTTATTTTAAAAAATTCTTCAGTTTAACAAGAAATGCATCTAATGATGCTAGTCAACTATGAGGTCAAATTGACCAACAAAGCTTATGGTCAAACTTGGTCTCCAACCCTCAAGTCAAGCCTCCAATCTGCCCTGCGGCTCGGCCTTCGGCCTCCCAAAAACTGTCCAGAAATTGCGGCCTGCCCAAAATATGATACCAAGAAAACTGCCCAAAAACACACATGGGTTATTGAGAGAGAAATGCGAGTTAGAGAGAAAGAGAAAAATGATCTTCATCCTTCTTTTCGTCCTTCTTGTCCTTCTTGACTTTTGTTTGGTTGCCTAGAAACTGTCTTGCTTGTGAGCAGTCGAATGCCTTTATATAGTCTTCTTCTTTCGCGAATGGGTGTGTCTCTTCACTAGGGCCAACTTCACTATCCTGGAATAAAAATTCAAATTTCAAATTTCGAAATTTTCTCTTTTAAATCCGACGTGAACATGTCTTATAATAGTTCTTTTTAAGGTTTAAATAATCAAAATGACATGAAGAACATGTCTTACAAATTATTTATGCATTACACAGGCCAAAATATAAATTATGAAAACCGAAAATAGCTACAAAATTTAACATTTTCAAGTTATTGTACTTGCTAGTTATTATTTGTTGTTTTACTTTTGAAGGCATTTATCTTTTGTGGCATCTTTGTTTCAAACATTTATTTCCAAGCACTTCTTTTCAAAGTTATTATCTTTACTTGGAGCATTTGTTTAGCAAGTACTTATAATTTGGCAATGATCTTTAACTTCACAATGTAATACTTGTGATGTATATGCTTATTAAACCCATGGACATGCTTTGATGCTCTTATTGCTTTATATAGTGAATTGTATTTTGGTCATCTTCACTAACTCCTAGAACTTAACTTAATTAGTTGAGCCTTAGATAATTTGTAAGGTCCACTCCCCTTGGCTTCGTTAGGAGAAATCCTAGACGAAGGAGTTGAGAATTGAGTGACAGGGTCAACTCAAAACTTGCCCCCGAGGCCACACCAAGTGGAGTTAAAGATTTTCTCCAAGTGTGGATTAAGGCAGCAACAGAGGGTAACATACAGGCTGCACATGTGGAGGGTTCATGTAAGATGGGTCACATGTGTGAGGGTTTCAAGAGCTGCAGAGGCAGCATATGTGGAGGGTTTGTGTGAGACGGGTTAGCACATGTGAGGGTTTCAAGAGTTCCAAAGGTCGGATGAGTAGAGGAAAATTCAATTGGGCTCCACCTCAACAAGTACATGGTACAAGTTGGGATCCACCTCACTCTTGGTGAAGCCCAACCCAAGAAGATATCCATCGATCCTGGCATACCATGCAAACAAAGCCTACTTCAACCCATAAAGGGCCTTCTTAAACCTACATACATGGGAATCTCTCCCATACACCTCAAAGCCCTGAGGTTGCTTAAAATACACCTCCTCGTCAATTACCTCGTTAAGGAAAGCAGTCTTCACATCCATCTGATGTATCCTCCACCCCATCTCCGAAGCAATGGGCATAATTTCTCTAATGGATACATATATGGCGACATGTCTCCATGTAATCCACTCCCTCCTTCTAACCCTCTCACCACGAACCTCACTTTATACTTCTCAATACTGCCATCAACTGCAAGTTCGATCTTATAAATCCATCGAAAAGTGACCATAGACTTTCCCTCTGGTCTCAGCACTATGTCCCACACATCATTGCTCATGATGGAGCTATACTCCTCTATCATGGCATCTCTCCAAACCTACTCATCTATAGTCTCCTCAAAAGTGGAAGGCTCAAACTTGTTGACGATACTTGTCAGTGCTAAATAACTGGAAAATCTCATCAGCGATCTGCTATGCTTGAAGGTGTTGCTAAGAGCCTCCAAATGCTCCTCGACATCCCTCAAGGGCTACTTGGCCCATCTCGACCTCCCCCTAGTGGAGCTCAAATGAATATCTAACTCCTCCAAGTCTATTGATTGTGTCCTTGTTGCTGGTGATGTTGGTCCGTGCTCAGCCTTTAGAGATTCTCGTTCCTGATCCTTTACCATTGTTGGCTCCTTCTTGTGAGATCTCCTAAGGGTCTTGCCCTCATCAAATCTGACATCCCGACACAAGAACACCTTCCTCTATCTAGGAATGTAGACTTAATAGGCCTTTGAGACCTCACTGTAACCCACAAATATGCCCTCTCAAACAAGGGCTCCAGCTTCGTCCTCTGCTCTGTAGGAACATGAATATAAATTGGCTTACTAAATATGTGTAGATGACTCACATCTAGTTTTACTCTTGTAAACAATGCCTTAGGAGTCACGTCCTCCAACATCCTATGAGAACTCTTATCCTGCACATACACTATTGTATTACAGGCCTCCGCCCACAAAAACATAGGCAACTCCCGATCATAGATTATTTCCCTTGTTGCCTCCAAGACAGTCCTATTTTTCCTCTCGGCAACCCCATTCTGCTAAGGGTTGTAAGGTATTGTGAGCTCCTTCTTTATCCTTGCTTCCGTGCAAAAATCATGGAACTCATTGGAGGTATACTCACCCCCATTATCTGATCTCAACACCTTAATCTTCTTCCCAGCCTGGTTCTCCGCAAGAGCTTTGAACTCCTGAAACCAATTGAAGACCTCATCATTGGTCTTCAGGTAGTAGATCCATTCTTTTCCCGAAATAATCATCTATGAACATGGCGAAGTATAAGGACATTGTGATTGATGTCACAGACATAGGACCACAAATATCTGAATGCACCAAGTCTAACACGCCCTTCGACCTAGTCTCATTGTGAGGATACACCACTTGGACCTTGTCTTGATATCCTATCATATGACGAGATGCTCCATTGTCCACAAACTAGACACCTCTCGTGATGGTTCAGAAAGGAAAAATACTAAGGTGACGTTTTTCTCAAACTTCTCAACCATTTCCTCCATCTATGCAGTAGTTGTTGTAGCAGTCTTTCCCTTGCCCTTTTTTTGTTTGGACACTGATTGGCAAAATGTCTGAACTTACAACAGGAAAAGCACTTGACTTTGCTCATGTATGTTTCCTTCTTGTTCTGTGAAGATCCTCCTCAACCTTGGTTTTGATTGGCCTTCACTTTTCCCATTTTCGCTTATGCAACAAGAGCAAGCTCATATTTCTCTTCACCACACTATCATTGTCCTCTGGTCAAAGAGTTTTCCTAGATCTCCTTCTAGTTGAAGTCAACCCATAAACAGTGTTAAATTTGCAAGAAACTCTGCAACTACTTACATGAATAACTAAAAACTAGGCAACTGAAAATGAAACCTAATTTACTTTCACCAAGATACAGAGTCTCGTAACAATTTATAACCAGCGAAATAAAACACCGGAGATAAAAACACATGCACACAAATTGACACACTTGTTTTCCCAGGAAACCCAACAGGGAAAACTTGCTTCCCTAATGTGGTATTTTATTGATTGTTCTCGAGCAATTGGATCTATTATAAAGCAATCTGTCTCTCTAAGAAAGCTTTGTGCTTCTTCTCACAAATCTCAGTTGATACAATTAATATCGGCTTGCCTTGATCACTGCTTGATCTCGGCCCTCTAGCACACAATTGTTCCCCTGCTGCCTCCTTGACTTGCCTTGCCTCTTGCTTGATCCTGCTTTTCCTTCCTTGCGCACTTGGCAACCCTATTTCCTTGCGCAAATCCCCTATTTCCTAGCAAAATTCTAGCTCTTATTTCTTAGTGCAAGTCCTCCTATTTCTTTGTGCACTTCTTGCCTCCTATTTCTTAGGACACCAACTCTTCAAAACTACACATAATCAATCACCTAAATTCTAGTGCATTTATGATCTCCTATTTCTTAGGACACAAGCTTTGCACTCTCCACCATCAAGGATGCTCTCACAAACTCGTGAATTGTCTGGTCTCAAAAACCTTGTGCACAAAACTTATCAATTCTTGTGCCTTCGTCTTCTTTATAGACCCAATTAGAACATGGAAGGAGGCCTAGTTCCATTTTAGAAGTTGAGTTCTGATTGAGAGCTAACTGAGAGTTCTTCTCGTCCTTTCTCCAATCAACACTAGAGTTCTTAACTCGTTCTCTCTCCAATCAACACTGGAGCCTAACTCATTCTTCCTTCAATCAACACTAAAGACTAACTCGCTCTAACTGAACTTGTAACTGCCACCTTGTTCAATAGTGAAACTGATGAAGACTCTACTCAATTGAAGCTCCATCTCTACGCATGCCATCTTGATGATTATTCCAATAAACTGGAAATAACTCATACTAACTAAAGTCTAACTCATGAGCTCGCACTCATATTGGGAGAAGGACAATTCAAGGTCTTCACTTGCTAAGTCACAAGCCAGAAGACCTTTACTCGCTACATTCTCAACAACCGGCTCAACTCAGGAAGTTCTTGACGAACAAGAATCCCACCCACAAAAGTGGACCAGTACTTTACGCACCCCTTCAAAGCAACTTTTACCAGCTCTGAATCATGCAAAGTTCCCCCAATAGCTGCAAGCTCATCACGAGCCCGCTGGACTCTCGTGAAATAAGATGTCACAGTCTCAAATTTGTTCATTTTAATGTTGTTTAATTTCTCCCACAACACCATTTTTCTATTCTCATTAGTACTTTGATAAAGACCGATCAGAGCTACCCACATATTTCTTTCGATATCCTCCCTGATATGTGAGGAATTATATGATCCTTCACACCATCCAAAATTATGCAACTTGTTTTCATATATTTGAGCTTATGCCCCGCTACAAGGTTTGGATCTGAAGGACCCTGCATGTCTATGCTTATTAGTCCCAGAGACCATTCATCTTCAGAATCATGGCAATTCACTCCTTCCAGAGACTGAAATTTGATATCCTGTCCAACTTGTCTTCATATCTCAAACTATTCAAGGATGCCATCTCCACAACAAATTGACCACAGCCACAACCCAGCGGCAAAATTTTAAGAAAATAATTTTGTTGCTACAAAAAGGAAACTCGTTATTGCAAACCCTCATGATCTCAAATCTCTCTCTTAGAGTCTTCTAGATAGCTTTGATACCATGTTAAATTTCTAAAACCAACCAGATTTATTTTCTCGCGATAATCTATTTTATCTCCAACAATTTATTTATTTACCCAAATAAATATTGAAACACCGAAAAATAAAATCACTAGTATTTTTAACTTCTAGAATTAAATATATGCAGCAGAAATAAACTACAGAGATCAATCACACATTGCAAAGTAATTCACCCACAACAATTCTTCGTCATTTAATTATCAAGAAAATCTAGGGTTTTCGATCCACAGAGTTACAAGGAAAAATACAAAACCAAAACTTGTAACACAACTCCCTCATAATGAATTCATCCCAATGAGCTCAACCTCTAGGAAATTAGCCTCGGAATGAAATCAGCCTAGAGAACTCGGCCCAAATACTCAGCCAATAACTCGACCAGCACCCTCCTTGTGTGCCATTGATGCACGCTAGAGAAAACTCAACCCTCCAGCAACTCGGTCTCCTCCACATAAAATCAATCTCCCTCCAACAACTCAGCCCTACAATCTCCTCCTACTCAGCCTCCTTGATTCACCCCAATCCACTCGCACTTCTCCTTCTTTGTGCTCCTGGTCCATAGAGCCACTCACACTTCGAGAAAATTGCTT
The DNA here is from genome assembly GCA_000404065.3 of Pinus taeda. NCBI lineage: Eukaryota > Viridiplantae > Streptophyta > Pinopsida > Pinales > Pinaceae > Pinus > Pinus taeda. The sequence goes on from APFE030038709.1 coordinate 77,582, forward strand.
TCTCTAAATGATGATTCAATCACCCACTTGTGTCTTCACCTCCCCGCTAGGCTCCCTTTATAATCTTCTTTAAGTTCAAATCCCTACTCCATTCTAGAATCATCTTGGTGATCAACGGTTGAGATTATTTCTAGGTCACTCAAATAATTAAATTAGTTATCCTTAGAAAATGACTTAATAGTCCCCAATAATTAATTTACTTTAATTATTGTACTTTTCCCAAGTTAGATTTAGGAAAGAAGACATAAATCACTTACTCCACCGAGCAAGCACCGAGAAGAGGCAAATAATGTCTTCCACATGCTAAGACACCAAGCCTATATAGAAGACCTTTCGAAGCTACCACTAGCTTCGACAATACTCAGGGTTGCAGAAAAACGAATTGTTACATTAGCGACAAAAAATTCCAGAAGAAAGATCGAGTGGAGGTTAAGGCTGAATTGATTTTATGAGCACCAGAAATTGTTGAAGGCCGTATGTGTGAGCGAATTGACCTATAGAGAGGCTACGTGTGTAGCATACGAGCCACGTGTGGAGGGATTATGTGAGACAAGATGCGTGTGTAATGGTTTTAGGATTTGTACAGGTTGCACGAGTGTAAGAAAATCCAGCTAGGTGCAAATCAGGGTTTTCAAGGGCAGATTTGCTAGTTCTAATTTTGCTATAAAAATTCTATATTTTCTCTATGGGCCATGTTCTCAATGAGGGAGCCCTCATTATTCACATAATAAAAGAGGAGTAATTGGAGGGTTATTTGTTGTGTGAAACATTTCCTTTGTGTGTGCTTCCCCTATTTAATTTTCTGTTAAAAATTTCAATGTGTTTTACATATAGTTCTTGCCGAAATAGAAACTAGGTATAAAAATTGCTAGTAAATCAATATAAAATTTGGAATTAAAAAATTAACTAAGAAATATAGATGTGTCAAATTTGACCATATTTAGTGTGAAAGGCATCAAAGTACTTCACACAAGCATCGTCTTGAAATGTCTTTCTAAGTTATGACTTGTAAAGAAGTTACCATGCTTAGATTTTGGAGAGTTATCACAAGGCCCTATTAGGTCTTGTCAACCTTAAGGAGAGGAACGGTTCCTAGGTTGACCATCAATCAGTAGGTGCAAGTGGTCAACGACTGCTGAAGTTTCTAAGTCTAACAGTGAGATTACTGATTTATTCCTACCTACTTGTTCTATTAATTAACAAGTTATTTACCATGTCAATACTGAAAATAAATACAAGTGCATGCTCAACACATTAAAGATCATCAACTGAAGGAAACAGAAACAAGCACACAAATGACACCGTTATTTTTGGACTAATGTCCTCGGAAAAACCCAATGCGAGAAAACCGGTGCAACTATCTGAGGATTTTAATATTAAGCAACTCTTTTCTAAGTACATTGGGTGCCAAACTGGCTAACCCGACGGAGATAAAAAATCTGGCAGCAATACCTCTCTTCGAAAACAGGTATTCGGAAAGCATGCTCCATGAAATCTCTCTCCAGCACAATCTAAAGCCTAGCGTCAACCCTGCTGGCCTCTACGTCAGCCTAAAACCCTATGCGTCAGCCTACTGAGGCTTTGCGCAGCCTCTCTAGCTCGCTGCGTCAATCCTGCAGCCTCTGCGTGAATGACGCAGGCCCCTTCTAGCTCTGCACAGTCTCTGCTGCCTCTGCATGGCTCCCTCTGGCTCTGTGTCTACCTCTCTCTACTTCTGCGCTAGTCTCTCGGCACTATCCCTGCCTCTCTACCTCGTACCCACTGCCCCTCGCTGCAACTGATCACTAATGTTATCTCTCTTAGCAAACCCCGCTCTAGAGAATAGAATGACTGATCACTCTGGTGTGTTCTCCAAGTGACCCTCAAGCCTCCTCTTATACTTTTCTTGTTGACATATCAATGGCCAAGATTAAGTCCCTAATCGAAGGCTAAGATTAGATCTGGCTTGATCCATGTCTTTTGAACCATTCTAACACAGTTTTCTATTAATTCACATTAATATTTTAATTTCCCTAAGTTTAGACTTAGGGACTCCATTAAAAATATTAATTATTTTAATATCCCCCAAATTGTTTAGAATCTGCCCAAACCCTTTTTGGGTATTGGAGATCTCATGCGCCCTAACCTCTCCACCAAATTTCGAGGCTAGAGCACATTCGATGCTACCCCAAATCAACACTCCTTAGCGAGGACTGTGCTCTAGCTATACTCCTCACTGAGTATTACCCTGATCATCCGGCATCGGTCCCTGTGTTGATGTTAGGCCTGCTGCTCAACATCCTCTGGACTAATGCATCCTGTATTGTTGCCCATAGCTCTGCCACTGCCATTGCTACATATGTAAGATAGCTCCCTCTGCATCTGTGTAGCTGCCCATGGCCCTGCCACTGCCACTGCTGCATCTGCACTGCATCTCTCATCATGCTACATCGTGCTGCCCATAGCACTACCACTGCTAACCGCTGCATTGCAACTCAGTTATTGTGAAGAAGTAACTGATCTCCCAACTCTGACCTCTCTGTCAAGCTAGAGTACTCTTGATGCTGAAGCTCCCTCTGTCGCTGACAAGTGCTCCCTCTCTGACCTTTGCGTTGTGGCAACAACTCCCTGCATCTCACACCGTTGCACACCTTTTTGTGCCATCCTGCACTAGTGCAACACTCCCGTGCCTCTCGCACTGTTGCAGCCTGCTAGCCTCGCGCTGTCCTAGGAATTCTGCACTGTAGCTCTCTCTGTCGCTTCATCTGCATCCGTCTCCACTGACACCCACCAGTCCTGCTACTCCTCTTCGGGGCTCCCGTAGCATGGTCTAATCCAAGAGGCTGGGTACCTCGAGGATCCTACCCCTCATCCCCTGTAGTCCGTCTGACTACAACTCGATGCCTCCCCACTTCCGCTCAAGTGGCATGTGTGCACTCATGGCACAATCATCGTTTGTCTCCACTTCCTTCTCTACCCTTGCTAGCACTGCCTTGGTCTCGAAGGCCTCTCCCTTGTTCTTCTTCCTTGGACACTGGGTCGCATAATGACCCAACTCCCCACAGTGGAAGCATTTGACCTTGGAGAGGTCCTTCTTCTATTTCTCTTGCTTTCCCTCAAATGCTAGGGCAACATCCTCCTCCTCCTGCTTAACTCTGATCCCTTGCCACTGCTTCCCGTCTTGCTTAACCTTGTGATCTCTTCTTGGCAAAGAGCCGCCCACATTTCCTCCCAATGTGGAAGGGTCGCTCAACCCAATATACTCTGGACAGATACCTCCCAATCTTTTGAGACTGCATTCAGGGCTGTTCTCACCATCAATTCCTAATTTGGCGTGGCCCCTATGGAAGTTCGCTGATCCTAGATCTCATTCAGTCGACTGAGGAAGGTGTCGATCGGTTCTTTCTTCTTCATCTGATATGACCGCAACTGATTTTCTAGTAACATCCTTCTCTGCAAAAAAGTATGTTGGTACAATTTCTTTAGGGCCTCCCACATCTCATTTGTCGTTTCCTTCTCGGCAAGGTGTGGTACTACATGGTCCTTGACCCCGTCAAGGATGATGCTCTTGGCCCTCGCCATTGTCTCCTCGTACTTATTGTTATCAGCTGGGTCAACTAGGATCGCTATCGTCCTCAAGGTGAAGTGCTTTACACAATTTCTGTCAAGTACGGATAAGATTCTGGCCTTCTAGACTGCGAAGTTTGAGGCTCCGTCCAGTCTATCCTGGTCTCTTACTCCGTGTAGTGCCATGCAGCTCTTCTACTTCCCTCCTAGAAGTTCTCGATGTGACTCCCTTTGAGCCTTGATTTCCCTCCTGGAAACCCTTCTGTTGATGTCAATATGCCCCCTACTCTAATCGTTTGTGCAACTGCACCATTGATCCGGATTTCTCGGCTAGAAACCCTCAGTAGCAACTCCCTCCTCCTTGGCCTTGCACAGTTAGGTACTGTTCTGACTACAGTACCCCACCAGCTCCACTCTGCAACTTACCCACAGCCTCCTAAACCCCAGCAACCCGAAGGTGAGAACTCCTAGGCTTTGCGCAGTCTCGGCACCGGCAAACTAGCTTTTTCAGCCAACTGCGTCAACCCTCCTGGCCTCTACGTGGCTTTGCGTGAACATGTCCTTGCCTCCTTCAGCCTCTACGCAACCACTTCTTGGCTCGAACTTGATGACGCAGGCACTGCATCACCCCTTCCTTGCTGCTTTGCTGCTAGGAACAACTTCTATCACTCGGGAGAATTGTTTTCTGCCGATCTTGCTTTGCTCTGTTGATGTCGTCAGTTCTCTTGTGATCTGCAACTATGCTCTGATACCATGTTGAAGTTTCTAAGTCTAACAGTTAGAAACCCTCCATGCACTTTATTGATTTATTCCTACCTACTTGTTTTGTTAATTAACAAGTTATTTACCATGTAAATACTGAAAATAAAGGAAACAAAAACAAGTTCATGCTCAACACATTACAGATCATCAACTGAAGGAAACAAAAACAAGCACACAAATGACACCGTTATTTTTGGACTAATGTCCCCGAAAAAACCCAATGCGAGAAAATCGGTGCAGCTATCTCAGGGTTTTATTATTAAGCAGCACTCTTCTGAGTACAATGGGTGCCAAACTAGCTAACCCGACAGAGATAAAAATCTGGCAGCAATACCTCTCTTCGGAAACAGGTATTCAAAAAGCCTGCTCCACGAAATCTCTCTCCAACACAATTTGAAGCCCTGCATCAGCCTTGCTGGCCTCTGCATCAGCCTGAAACCCTATGTGTCAACCTACTGAGGCTCTGTGCAACCTCTCTAGCTCTCTGCGTCACTCCTGCAGCCTCTGCGTGGATGACATAGAACCCTTCTAGCTCTGCGCAGTCTCTGTTGCCTCTGCGTGGCTCCCTCTGGCTCTGCGTCTGCCTCTCTCTGCTTCTGCGCTGGTCTCTCGGCACTGTCCCTGCCTCTCTACCTCATACTCACTGCCCCTCGCTGCAACTGATCACTGATTCTATCTCTCTTAGCAAACCCCACTCTAGATAATAAAATGACTGATCACTCTGGTGTGTTCTCCAAGTGACCCTCAAGCCTCCTCTTATACTTTTCTCCTTGATATATCAACGGTCGAGATTAAGTCCCTAATCAACGGCTAAGATTAGATCTGGCTTGATCCATGTCTTTTGGACCATTCTAACACAGTTTCATATTAATTCACATTAATATTTTAATTTCCCTAAGTTTAGACTTAGGGACTCCATTAAAAATATTAATTATTTTAATATTTCCCAAACTATTTAGAATTTGCCCAAACCCTTTCTGGGTATTGGAGATCTCATGCGCCCTAACCTCTCCACCAAATTTCGTGGCTAGAGCACATCCAATGCTAACCCAAATCAACAACGACATGGTAAGGCTTACTTCATGGAAGATGCCACAATCATTGTACGAGTTATGAAATTCCACTTTCCTTAAGTGTTATGATGTGACGAGGGAGCAATCATGGGACCTGAGCTACCCCTTTCCTCGACCTACTTTTACCACCCCTCTTTTGTGCCTTTTTCTTCATTGATTTTCTTTTTCATTTGCATTTTCAAAGTGGGTTACAATACTTAATTGATTCATCATTGAACCCTTAAAGATGAAGCATTTCATTGTTCATTGAAGTTGGGATAATCAAAGCTCTTTATTTAGCTAGCTCACACATTAGCCAAGAACAAGGTGAGGGCTAGTTGAGGGGGAAGGGTGTAGAGCTCAGGCTAAGATTTTGTCTAAATTATCCTTGCCAATATTTTGCATTTTATCATTATGGCACAGGTTTTTTCCTTTCTTTCTGCTACATCAACCTCTTAGGGAAAAGCTTTCGGACCCCTACTCAAGGATGAGGAAAACAAATTACCAATACTAGTGACCAAAAGCAATCAACGGATGATGAGATGTGGATACAAAGGAGAGATGTGGATAAGTATGGATTTCCATGGATACATGACATCAGTCAAGGCCTCATAGTTGTGCCCCTCCTAGACAAGGGAAAGAAAGGCCTCAAGGAGTGTCACACTAGACTAGGGGCGAGTGATAACCACCAAGGTGAAGCATGGGAACAAGAATACAACCAAAAGTAATCAATCATCCTGTTATCACTTAGAAATTACCCCGGTTGTGGAGGGAAATAACTGAGGTAACCTTTAACCACTTTGGGATTGGAAGTTGGCCCTTCCAACCTAGATAAGGATCTCTCTATGACTTTGATACTCAAGGACACTACAGTAGCATGTCACTAATATGCTCAATGACCAAATTTAATGTGTAAGAATGATAGATTTGGTTGGGGATCGAGGAAAAGACCATTGGGCATGGAATCCTATTAGAAACTGACTCAAGACCTTCTGAGCATGGTGAAAAAGAGTAATTGTCTTCAAAGGCATACAATCAACAATTGCTAGGCATCAATTCATTCATGTAGAAATTGCAAGAAATTTGCAACTACTAATAAAATCGAACTAAAATCAAGAGACAAGAATTTCTTCTACTATTCTGCGGAAAGGAAAACACGCGATAAAAACACATGCAATCATCAAAACACATGGAACACAATGATTTTACATGAGAACCCAACTACGAAAAACCTCTCCATTGCTTTGCATTAATTCAGATGAGCAAGAGAAACAATTACAATGTATTGCTTCAACTCTGAAGCACACCTTGCACTGTAAAATTGTTCTCCTGCTTCCGACCTGCTCTAGCCAACACTTAGCCAATTGAAGCCTCAACCTTCCTCTTATTTCCTTGTGCAATCCTAGAGGAATTAAGCTCCTAAAAAATAGGGAAATTCCCTATTTCCTTGCACAAATCCAAGGGGAATTGATCACCTGCTCAGTGCAAAAGCTCTATACACTCAATAGTATACAAATATAAATACAAACATGCCTTTTCCTCCACCTCAACTAGGCGATTTGTTAAAATTGGCAACTAGGGCCAAACTCCACATGGGTCCTCTTATTTATGACAGCTGATATTTTTCTTGGATTCCTCTCTCCGAGAGTTGCAGGATTGATCTAAAGATCATTCGATTCTAATATGTACAAATGAAGTTATGAATTTATTTTGATTATGGTCAAATTGTTAAGATCGGCCAGCAAACTTATGTAGGCTCAGAAGCCCAACAATCACGTCCATTTATCCTCAACGTTGCATATGAATAGAAGGTGACTTAGCCTCATTTGGACACACTCATCTTCACAATTCTCTCTCTCTCTCCACACGTCCGAAAATTTCAGGACAGTTTGACCAAGCGTTGACCTCCTTTGACTACGTTTTTGTGAAGGCTATCTCTGTTTGGGTATGTCGTATTGGGCATAGAAATCGCGGCTAAACGTTGACTTTGACCAGTGTTGAATGCAGCTAGGGTTAACCACAAGTGGGCTATTTGACCAGATTTTGAATGGGCTATTTTTGGGTTGTTTTGAGGGTTGATTCATCTTGTTTGGAGGTCGAAATTTACTGAAGTTGACCAATTATTTGAGGGTCAAATCTACCCTATTGACCAGCGTTGACTTTTCTGGTTAGGGCTCTATTGTTGCTGTTATAAATTATCATATTTGTAAATTGTACTCTCTCTCTGTTGAACTATTGAAGACTAAAAGAAGATTTGATCAAGGGTTTCCCCACATTGGGGTTTGTCCTTGGCTGGTGCCACATCTTGTGTCCTCTTGTCTTGGCTTGTCTTCTACTGTTTATGTTTATGTTATATCTGCATTTTACTATCATGTTGATGTGATTGAGAAACTGGATATTGATATTGGGTTGATTAAGAAATTGCAGTAAAATTGCTCTAAAGCATAGCATAAAACATACCATTGTTGCCTAAAATTAACATGGTATCAGAGTTCACATGGAGACGAACTGGGTCGTATGAAGGAGTATTGATGGCGCACTGCAGTTCTCACTGCTCTTACCCTAGTCGTAACCCTGATTACGGTTAGCCGCAGGCACCGTAAACCTCTGAGGCTACCTCCGCAACCTGCTGCCCTCGTCTGCACCTGCTCCCAACTATCGACGGTAATGGCCTACTGTTCCTAGGCTCAACATGGAAGGAATGGAGCTGGACATCGTAGATTATTCGTCGGACCATTATCCGGAGCAGCCTATTTTCTATCACCCTAAACCCTAAATCGGCACCCGTTCCATCCTCAGCGCCGTCCTGCTTGAACCCGTCGCTAGTTGTCTCCCTCCCCAGGCTTACGGCCTCCACCCTTCACATTGGGACTCAAAGATCCATTCGAATCTCTCAAACCGTGATAGTTGCATAAAAACTGAAAGAAGATTTTGTAAATGAGCCTGTTCTTAATAAAAACCTCTTTTTGTTTTTTGAAATTCATCACACACCTCAAAAATCACGCCCAAAGCTAATGACTAAAACAAGAAATCATTAAATAGTTAAATCTGAAAAAATGGGTTGCAAATATTCCTTATCTTCCAAACCATGACACCTGTGTAAGAACCGAGAGGTTTTTTTAAATGAGTTTGTTCCCAACAAAAACCAATTTTGGTTTTCAAAAATTCGTTTCCAGTTGTTTGGAAACCGTGTCCAAAGTTGATGACTAAAACAAGAAAAAACAAAGTGTTGTCATTTGATTTGTCAACATTGACAAATTATTTGTCAATGTGCCTGAATTTTCGGTGGAAGATTTTAAACAACTGCTCCAAGCCATTAACCCTGAAGTCTTTATCCTGAAACTAAACTATGATAACACATCCAATTCAAATTATGATTCATATTAGAATTATCTTAAACATTAATTGAAAGCACTTTATTTAAAAAATGGTTAATGTAACTTATATTTGAGGACCCACTTTCTTCAGATGAGTAGGCTAGATGTGATAAAGCACTAATCAAAGCATGTATAGGAGCCAACTATGGCTAGCTATCTATGGATCATCATAGGGCTGATGGCTGGCAAGCTAAAAGAAAATAGGAGAAAAAAGTTCTCCTAGGGGTTACCCACTTGTGTGGGTAACAAGGCCCGCTGCCAAGGATCATGAAACCCCCCACCTATTGCAGGGCTTATCCCATTAGTGGCTTGAATTGTAGATCTTGATATTTGTGTCTCATGTTCCTGTGCCATAGGGCTAATCATATGCTTATTTATGTATTGGCTAGATGTACTTTTAGAAACTCTTTTGATGGCCCAAGTGACAATTTTGTCATTGGGGTCCTACTAATTTTAAGCTACCTAGTGGTGGCTTCTTAGTGAGCAACATTTTTGGTAAAACATGCCCATCATGCACATGATTTGTTTATATCAAAGGAACCATTTTATTCAAAAGGAAAAGAATTACTTATATCCAAACCAACCTAGTCATCATCTTGTATCTATTGATGTACTCTTCTCCATACCCACGTCGTTCCATGAGCTGCAAACCGAAAAAAAACCAGCACCAAGGCAGATCATTAGACAAGTTCGAAGGGCAGGCAAAGAAGCTTTGATAGAATTAGACTTTCATATGTGGTTATGATTTCTCTCAATAGTACAAGTTTTGCAATATTTTTCAGGAAAGTAGAAACCTAGGAAGCCATATTTGAATACATTTTCATATGAAAGCTTCCACTAAAAATAATAGAAAATGACCAAAGCTGCATACTTTAAATAAATTAGCTTCCAGATCTGACTGGGATCTGCACAATTTCCAGAGACAAGATTTGATCAGTAACAGTTTGTTGCTATATAGAACATGGTTAAGAAAGTCCAGTGTTTATTCAGTAAAAGTCCTTTTTTATAGTAGTACTTCAAAAACAAAACAGAGGATGGAAGAATAGCATACACATCCAAAAGACTGTTGTCTACTAGTAGCTTCTTCAGCTCCAAAGCAATTTTAATAGCAACATGATTGGGGATCTGAAATACAGGATATCATCTATTAAATATTTTGAAACTTGAAATATTGACATGAAAGCTATGCAGTGCCCTCAATCTTGAACAAGCTTTTGTAGTAATTTACAGGTTACATAAATCAATTCTTTATACAAATTTATGCCATGTATCTTCATAAAAGTTACAATTGATAAAAATATTTCCTGAATACTACAATTTAAGTGTCACATTATGCAATTACGAACTTGAACAATAGGAAAAAAAGATGTTGAATTCACACACTATATTTAACTCAAAAAATAACAAACATTGGAAAGCACCTGACAATTGTGACTGTTTAAAAATTTGCAAATGCAGAAAACAGATATTGAACACGATTTCTGTTTTTGAATTCTACAACTTAGATCTTTCCTCAACTAAGTTATTCTCCCTACCCCTTCCTCTAGTCATTGAGTTGGACTTAAAAACATTTTGATTATATGTTTAAAGATCAGCTAGCTAAAAGCTTCTACCCATTCTGTAGGCCCACTTCACTACCAATCTTGCTTTTGATTGCCATAAAAGCTTACCTATCACACCTTACTATTCCCCAGTTATTCTTTACACGATCAAATTTTATTACTAGTTTTTTAGTTTGGATCCATTGATGAGATTGTATTATGATGTCTCAAGTTTATTTTGTAGTTGTTTGTCATCATGCATTTTTGTCTTCATGTAAAAGTGTTTGTATGTTAGGTTGATGTAAGCATGTTATGTTATGATCATTATTATATTCTGCGATCTCCTAACTACATTTTCTAAAATAGTTCCTGTGATTAATTGGGCTATAAGTGGTTTCTACACATCATCTTCATGTGTTGAGGTGGTGTTTTATCAATGTTGAGTATAGTGTTTACAGAAAATTTCAGACTCTACATAGGGGACAGAAACCTATGGTAAGACTTGTTGCGTCAAAATCTAGAAGGCTTCGTGAAAGGCCATACCTTGTTGCAACAATGAGGAAGATTGCCACTGTCACCTCAGCAATCTTCCTCTTGACTTTCTTATCCCCTTGATATACGCTTTGAAACTTATCCCAAACTTCTTTTGCAGATTTGCAACGCATCACTTTACCATAAAGCTAACCTATTAGGCCACTTAAAAAAGCATTTATGGCTTTCGCATTGCTTTCATAGAGCTTCTTACCAACATCATCTATTGGAGGAGCAGAAGGTTTAATGTGTCCACTTTCTACAGAGCGCCAGACATCAAATCCCTATGCTTGCACATATGCTTTCATCCTTCCACTCCAAAACAAATAGTTTTGTCCATCAAACAATGGAATTCCATTTTTGCAGCAATCCATGATCGACCTTCCAGTGGTTAGACCACTATGAAGGAACCTGCTCTGATACCAATGGTTGGAAATACCAAGAGGGGTTGAATTAGTATTTCACTTAATTTTACTTAATTTTTCACTTTCAAAGCATTAAATATCATTAGCATAAATCAAATTAGCAACACATCACATCAAATGAACAGTACACAGGAAATTTTTAGGTGGAAACCCTTCCAGGAGAAAAACCAGCGAATGCTTTCTAATATAAATACTGAATACAATCATTTATCAACTCCCGCTGAAGGGGAGCTCCAACTCCCTAGTACTCAGTTAGAAATCATTCAGTTTTATCAGGAAGCCCCAACTCCCTGAAAGGATGTTCCAACACTCTAGTTTTACCAACTCCAACTAGAAGGATGTTCCAACACGCTACTAGCATCAATATGCTGCCCTAGCACCACCCTGAAGTGTTCTCAGGATCTATGTTACTTGGGAGCGGGAGCGGGAGCGACCATTTTCAAAAGCTCCCGGTTTGGGAGCGAATCCGGGAGCGATTTTTTAAAAATATA
>APFE030038709.1:109717-125882 GCA_000404065.3 Pinus taeda
GATTGAAACTAGTGAAATGTGGAGAACGAATCACATAGCATCAATCATCACTTCCGGGGCTTGCACCCGATAACCAAGACTTCCCAGGAGGTCACCCATCCCAGAACTCCTCTAGCTCAAGGGCCTGCTTATATACCCTAGGCAGGTGCCCTTTCATGATTGGTCATGTCCCTAAGACATGCCTCTTCATTACTAACTAACTAACCATTAGTTAATTAATTATTATTTATTATTATTATATTTATATTTATATTTATACTTTTTATATGAATTATATTCATAACATTGCCTCTCTCTTCAAGAAGCTTTGTCCTCAAAGTTTACTGATGAAAGGTTGGATCTCTTTTTTCTGCTCGTCGCAGAACTATCATCTTCGTTGTTACAAGACGATATGATGCTCTGAGTGATAGACAAAATTATCGTATTGAGTGTTGAAATTTCTAAGTATTACCCGTTATAAATTTTATTTGTATTCTCTGGTTTATTTCGCCTACTTGTTTAATTACTAACAAGTTATTTAACCATATAAACACTAAAATAAACACAATACAGTCTCAAACATCTACAGATAAATAGCTGAAATAAATAGACAAACACACAAGGGACACTATTATTTTTGGACAATCGTCCCCAAAAAAAACCCAACTTGGGAAAATTGGTGCAGCAGTTCTGAGGGTTTTATTAATAAACAGCTTTGCTTGAGTACACTGGGTGCCAAACTAGCTCACTCAACAGAGAAAATAATCTGGCAGTAATACCTCTTCGGAAGCATATATTCTGAAAGTCTGCTCCATGAAACCCTCTCCAGCACCTCTCTGAGGCTCAGCATCAGCCCTCCTGGCCTTTGCGTCAACCTGAAACCCTCTGCGTCAGCCCTCTCAGGCTCTGCGCAGCCTCTCTGGCCCTCTGCGTCACTCACGCGAGCCCTTCTGGCCTTTATGCAGTCACTGCTGGACTCTGTGTGGCTTCCTCTGGCTCTGCGTCTGCCTCTCTGCCTCTGCGCTAGTCTTCTGACACTATTTCTGCCTCTCTGCCTTGTACTCACTGCCCCTCGCTACAACTCTGATCACTGGTTCGATTTTTCTTAGCAAACCCTGCTCTAGAAAATCGAACTGACTGATCAATCTGGTGTATCTCCAACTGACCCTCAAGCCTCCTCTTATGCTTTTTTTGTTAAGTCTTCAACGGCCGAGATTACATCTCTAATCAACAACTAAGATTAGATTTGGCTTGATCCATGTCATTTAGAACCTTCTAACCTAGTTTTATATTAATACTTAGGAACCCATTAAAAATATTAATTATTTTAATATCTCCTTCACAGGGGAGAATTTCCCCAAACCATTTCTGGGTCTTGGAGATCTCATCTGCTTTAGCCTCTCCACCAATTTTCATGGCTAGAGCACATCCGATGCTACCCCAAATCAACACTGAAAACGGATCAAACTATCCTAAATTAATCTTATGTGGAATCTTCTGATCTCTGAATATTTGTGATGAATAGTTATCATAGGACTGGATTCTGCAAACTTTAGTATTCTTGGGAACAAAAATTTGTCGTTTATGTTCTACATGATACTGGTATGTAGATTGATTGGAAAGTTTGCTCTTGTGATTCAGATGTCGATAAATAGTTCTTTTGGTTGGACTTTCCTTTATCATTTTGATAGCCTCTTGATTTCCTTCAGGTGTGGTTGTTGTTGAGTTGGCTACTGAATCTTCATTTGGAATGTTTATTGTTTGAACTGCAACTTTAGAATATGTTTTAACTTCTCTAGGTTTCTCTTCTTCTTTACTTGTGATATCGACTAGATTAGTATTTATTCCTTTATCTTCAACTTGGACTGAAACGACTGACAACTTCAATACTTCGTTTTGAAGTTGTTCTAACTTGTCATTTAGTGACTTCTTGTCATTTTTAAGCTTTTTTATTTGCGTAAGTAAGGCTTTTATATTTCTTCTCTGATGCTTCGTTCTTTTGTTGAAGTTTTGCGATTTCTTCCTTTAATCATTTTATTTGCATCTGCTCATTTTCTTGATGTTCTTCTATACTAAATAATCTTCCACACCTTTGACAATGTAAATTGCACTTTTTTTTAATATCTGTATATCCAACTTCATCTAGACAACTTGGACATTTAATCCAAAATAGTGATTGTTGTCTAGGACTCATCTTGACTACTTCCTTCATTATTTTCGAATTAAGCTCCATTTTTCTTGACTCGATAACCTCCTTGGTAATTTTATTTTATTTTATTTTATTTTATTAATTATAATTATATATATATATATATATTCTCAACAAAAAAATTCTTAAACTCTCTTCTTCTTTTTTTATAAATTTTTTTTAACTTTTTTTTTTTCTGTTTTTTACTTTATTTTGTTTATCTTTATTTTAATTTTTTTTCTTATTATATATATATATATATATATATATATATATATCTTGCTTTTTGAAAAGTTACAACCCTAGTGAAACGTGGTTATTCACCTCTTTGGGGTATAATATAAAATATATGTCCACTTCTGTGCCAATGACTCGGTTAATTTTCTCCATGTAGAAGTAAAACTTACCATTCACATTAAGAGATTTTGTATTCCTTTTGTTCTTCTTTTACCTTGAAAATACCATGGGAAATTACCATGGGTTGCTAAAACCACGAGCTTGTAAACTACTTCATGAAGAATCAAGATAATCTTATCCACTCTTCCTTCTCTTACGTATAGTTTTAAAGATATTTGGAAAGATTCCCTTTTGACTTTATCATGCACTTTTTATCAATGTAGAACTTTTATATATATATGAAAGTTATCCTTCAAAATTTACATCAGGCTATATCTTTTTTTACTAGAATAATTGAAATGTCAATGGCCAAAAGCCTTATTTGTTTAATTTAATTTTTTTGGGGCCAAAGGCCTAAATGGCAACATGGAGAATCTCCAAACTCTGAGTGAAACGCTTCAATTACACAACAACAAGGTTGACGGGATGTTGATGGCCAAAGGCCTGGTGATCAGCCAACGTGGCTTTGATAGCAATGTAACGACTAGAAGTCGTATATGCAGCAGAAATCTTTAAAATACTTCATAGACATAAATGTCCATTGTAAACATGTAATTGTATATTGAATATTGTATATTGAACTGATGCAAGATATGAGATGATTACAAATGAGAATGAGGGCTTGCTTATATACCCTAGGCCGGTGCCCTTTCATGAATGATCATGTCTCTAAGACATGCCTCTTCATTACTAACTAACTAACCATTAGTTAATTAATTATTATTTATTATTATTATTAATTATATTTATATTTATATTTATTATTTTTATATGAATTATATTCATAACATGCAGCCCAGTTGTTTTACCCATGCAACACACGTGAATTGCAACCCTCCTTGGGCGACATGTGCAGCCCGATCTTAAGATGGTCGTCACACATACGGCATTTGCGCACTCCACACAACCCCCTAGCTCTCACACGTGCAACCCCTGCACACTCCAAACAGCGCCCTCACTCTCACACGTGCGGCCTTCTACAATTTTGATGCTCAAAAATTGGTATGGCCTCCTTGCTTAAAGAGCCTCCCCTCAATCTCCTCATAATTTCTCTCTTGCTATTGATCACTTCTTTTCTCTTCGGCCTTGAAAAAAACACTCTCTCAATTTTTTGTTAATTGTTGAATGTTTCTCCTCTCCTTAGGCTTGCTTTTATGATTTCTCATTGAGCTAAATCCCTAACCCTAATCACCAAAGTGATGGATGGCTACAATTAAATCCTAACCCAATTGAGATCAATGGTTGAGATTAAAACAAACTGACTAATGTATTTAAAATTACATTTCTTTAGTTTTCCTAGCTCAATAGCCAACATTAATTAATTAACTTAATTGATGTGTTTTTCCTAAGTTAGACTAAATCACAGAAACAACTTACCCAATAAATTGAGCAAGTTTCCAAAGGGGGGCTTTAGACGATTCCTTCATGCTTGACACGTAGCCAATGCAGAAATACATGTCCGCTGCTACAAACATCAACAAGAAAATTAGTGTAACAGACATGGAAAATTTCTCCAAGTTGAAAAGAACGAAGAAAGTGTGTGTGAAGTGCAAGTTGTTTATAGCATGACAAGAGAGAGTGCATGAGAAGGATTTGTAACAAAAGACTGCCCTAAAAAGAGTGAGGTTAAAGAGATTTTGCAACAAACTCCGGAAGCAACAAGAAGTACCAATATGCCCAACGAAGTGTATGAGCAAACCAAAGATGTAGCAGTGCATGATGTTGTGCAAAGTATAAGTGTTTTAGAGATAAGTGGTATTACAGTAGAAGAGTTGCAAGGGAGATCTGTTGCAGCAATTAGTGGTGTTGCAGCAGAAGATGGTGTTGCAAAAGAGAGTTGTGTGACAAGAGAAATTCCCCTATAGAATGTGCAAATGGGAATGTTTAATTTTCATAAATTTTGTGTGTTGATTTTAGTGTAAGTGAAATATAATGTGTAGTAAAGGAAGTAAGGCATGAAAGCAGTGGTTTGCTTAAAGAAATGTACAAGAAGATCAAAGAAAAGATGCAACAAGTTGTTTACAAAAGCCAAAGTGAAGAATATGTTGAAGTAAAGATGCAAAGTATAAGTGCCATAGATTAGCAAAAATAGATTAAGTATGAAGAAGATAAAGTAACACATGATGTGTTCCTCATAAATAAGCAACAATTTCAATGGGAAGAATTGACACAAGAGAGTGGAGATGAAGCAAAGCAGGAGCATCTTGGAGATGACTGGAGTAGAGGAGTGGTTGCCGTGAGAACAAAACAAAACGAGGAGATGTTTGGGCACCAAACATTAGCAGTGTTAGTTGAGATAGTTGGTGCAAAAGGAGGATGGCAAGGGAGTATGTAGTAATGTACCCTTAAATGGAAGCAACTTGAGGCAAAAAGCACAATTGAGTAAGAGGAATTTGAGGCAGTGAACCCCAATAGACAAGATTTGCAACAGTTCATAGGGTTGGATAAGACGCAGTATGATAGAAGAAATAAGGATGATGATGATGAAGCAACCTAGGTGGAGAAGATGGCAAGATGGAGCATAGGTGTGAGAGATTACCTACAGTGGCAAAATGCAAAAGGGAGAATTTCAAAGAGCAAGAACAAGAATGATGAATGGGGAGTAAAGAGTGATGAGTGGAGTAGATAAGATACATTTATTAATGTCCAGCAAATGACCAAAAATTAGGTCCACAAGAAATACTCAGTACATAAGTGGTGATACAAAGTGGGAGTGTGAATCTTGATGGTCACTCCTATAAAAACAAGAAACCAAACTAATCACTATGATCTAAGAGCAACTACTATAATTCCAAAAGGAAATACAATGCTCTGGAACCAAGCTCATGAGAAAGAGCCTCAATACTCCATCGTGCCAAGGAGATAGAGGGTCAACCTCTGAAGTCCAGTGTGAATCTCTCCTACCATCCAACTTCTATAGTAGAGTGTGTGAGAGGAGAAAGAAGAAGATAAAATATTGATCCTTTTGAGAAATATGCTCAAAATTTTCCAACCAAGGGAGTTTGAAGTCGGGACTTGTGTTGGTTCCACCAGTTGATTATCTATAAATTGTTTGACCAATTGTTACAGATCTGCAACTACAACAGTGCCAATGTAATGAACAATATCCAACATAAGAAGGACTAAGTATTGAAATCCATAAAGGACAAAAAATATATAATTGATTAATGATTGAATGAGATTATGAGGTAAGATTATTGATACAATGCCTTGAGACAGCATACTTATATGCATTGACTAGTCACAAAGGTGAACAGTGTGTCACTTAGGTTGTGTCCCTTAGTTGTTGTTATTATTATTATTGTATTATTTTATATCTATTATAGAGCATCCTTGGCTAAGCAGGTTATCCTGCATAAATTAGAATTCACAAATAGGTGTAGGAGCCTTAGAATGATTTCCAGTTCACATTTCAGGTCTTGTGCATGGCTACTTTGTCTTGGAAGTACATTTTAAATCTCTGGGCATGCAATTTTCTTAAATGCAGCTATCAGGCCAACTTTGTTTTCCAGCACATAAGAATATAGGAAGGGACTCATGGCACGAGATGAAAAGGATTTCTAAAGGATTGAATGTAGAACTCATAAAATCTTTCAGAACCTGATTCAAATCCTCAACTTAGCCTCCGCATGCATTTTGAGGACAATAGCCTGCATTTTCTAGAGATGTCAAAAACAATATCAGAGGGCAGTTTTTCAGAGAAACTGTGCATTTGGAGATGAATCGAGAAAATCTTAGACATGGGTTTTCTAGCCAACATAGCAAACTGCAAACTAGCATGGACAATTTCCTTATATCATGCATAAGGAAGATATAGCCTACATTTTGGTTAGGCCACACAGGCTTTTTGCAAATTGGGAAAAAGGAGGGCACAGTTTGAATTTATCTACACAGCAGCAAATTTTAGTCTCAAATTGAAAACCTGGATATGTAAAAAGGTAAGTGCTGAAAAAATACATATTCTCCAATCTGAATCACTCAATTTGGCCAAGAAATGAACCTTGGGCTTACAATTTAGAGAAGCAAGACAGTTTTGGTCAATTTCAATTAAAAACGTATAAATTTTTTAATTGAAAAAATTGATGTAGGCAAATGGAGTTGAATTTGAAAATTCCAAGATATGGGTTTTGTCAACAATGCAGAAATCCACAAACATCTAATCTCACTATCTCAAAAGGAAACATGTACGAATTTTGGAATGCATTTTTCTGAGCCCCCTCATGCAAATTTGCGCCCTGTTTTTAACAGCATACTTGAAATTTTGAGAAATTAATGTGAATTCAACATCCTTGATGAATTTTTAGAAGCCATAGGAATATGAAACCCTGAATTTTAACAGTTGGGTAGTTAGTTCAAAGGCCAAAGCGAATGAGCACAAGCATAAACCAAATGCTCCTCATACAGCTACAAACCAGCTGGCAACTATAGGTATTTGCTTGAACAGGAATGTTCCCTTGCATAATATGGATTCAAGAATCCAAACATTCGTGAACTGAATCTCAATGAACCATTTGAATGAGTTTGTATCTTTCTGTGAAGATTGTTTCATAGAGGAAACTAGTGATCAATAGAAAGTTTCATTCATGTCTGAACTTCTAAGATTAAAGTTTGTCAATGAACAAAAGCCCTTTAGCTCTCTATTTGTTTTGGGATTTTAAGGTTTTGGTTGCTGTGGGATTCAAAGCCCTGTGCATAGGCTCTGTGAATGTAAGAGGCCTAAGAGCATTGACTCAATAAAGGTGCAAAGATCTGTTGTTGAAAGCATTCATTGTAAACTTTAATGTCATAATAAACTTTGTGTGAAATATTTGTTTAAATTAACGCATTTGCAGCTTGTTGTATGTTGTGTTAGTTTCAACTATGTAACTTTGATAGCAAGCCCACCATGCACCATATCATTTTGTGGCATCTTAGGTGGGAGGTAAGTCAACAGATTGGTTCTTAGATTTCAGAGCTTCAAAGCATATGACCAAGAAGGGTCACTAGTTTGTTGGGTTTATGGAAGAAAAAAGCAAAGTCAAAAACAGCAAATTTGGGAGACAAGAGGGAGCACTTTCTATCAAAGTTGTCGGGACTGAAACCATTTTGCCCCAAAATTATGAATCAACCTGAAAGGCTGAAACCAAACACGAAATGGTAGAAAATTGGTATTAAAACCAATACAATAAAAAATTTACATAAAATTTTTACTTTAAAGCCTCGCACGTTACAATGAATTATTGAAAGAACGTTAAAATTTAAGGATAACATAATTAAAACTTTTTCCTGATCAATACAAATATGAACTTTGCCCAGAAAACAAAAGCAAGAAAAAAAATTGACCTTGGTCACGGTTAACATCCTGCTCAGAAGAAACCTCGAGAGAACATAATAATGATCCGCATTGTCTCCTAACCAAACTCGAACCTGCACCATTCAAAGGCCTCTCTTACAAGTTTGTTGGGCATTCAAGTCTAAACTGATACTAAATTTATGCAATAAAAGTATATTAATAAAAACAAGCTACAGAGTAACCAAGCACACAGCTGTAAATATTTGTGTTATTTACTTCCTTGGAAAGCCATAAATATGCTTATTGGAGAGGCCATTGAAGATGTCTTGAATTATAGCGCTTCTACAAATGAAATTCGCCCAATTATTTGAATTGAAATACTAAATTTATAAAACTTCTTAGATATTAAACAGTGGCAACCGTAATTAGGGCCTTTGTGTAAATGATCTCGGTATAGAATAAACTTTTAAACCAGCATGCAATTTTTTTAAAACAATTTGGGAACAATATCATGTTTCGTAAAACCTTGACAAAGTCATATTTGGAAGAAGTGTTGCGAGCGGCAGGTGGAGCCGCAGGTGAAGAAGTAGCCGAGGACGAAGCAGGTTGTTCGGCATTCATCTTTCCAGTTTCCTTATTTTGAGTAGTTCCTGTACGTATGAGGCCGTGGGATTCGAACATGTAACCCTTCTGTCTTCCATGCCCTTCCATTCAGCTGTGCTCCTTTCACTTCATCTACTCCAGGTATAGTTCAGTGTGTTATGTTTAATGAATACTTACGTCTTGTCGGTTATTTTGTATGTGCTGTTATCCTTGCAATATGGTATCATAATTTTTAATGTTATTTTGTCAGGTGTTGTTATCCTGGTATATTTTTAATGTTAAGATTTAGTTTCAAATTTGGTTTTATTAATGTGCAGTAAGGATAATTAGTAGCATTTGTACTTTTCTCAAAAGTATAAAGAGAGGTCAATAGGAATATTAAATTGGATTTGTTGAATTTTTATAGAAGAGTTAATTGGTTTGTTGAAAATTTTCTTTCACTGAATCATTGTGCAATAACTTTTCTTTAGATGTTTTGTTTATATCTATATTACAAAGAACACATTGAATGTCTTTTTTTCATTTTAGAGTAAGTTAATTACCCAAAATCAAGAGATTAAATTAATTACCCAAAATCAAGAAACCTTTATAGATGGCCAAGCACATACAACGGTGCAATAACCACCATGCCTATCCTGTAGAAAGTCAAAACATAATATTAGAAAACATGTTGATATATTGTTATTAAAAAGTTAATTCCATTAGAAACCATGATATTATTATTATATTTTGTAAAGAATAATATACATATATAGAATGATACTACATTGAAAGCCATAATTGTATAGTGCGATTAGAAAGTCAAAATATAATATTCGTAAACCAATACTTATTGTATTCATAAGTGATTTTTAATCAAATACAATTAAATTTGTGATGTATAATTAATTTTATTTAAAATTAGTAATAATAATTATAATAATAATAATATATAATAATTAATAATAATATAATTGAAATTATAAAATATAAAGATTCTATAGGAATGACCAAAACAACCCAATTTGCAAATTGACAATTGGACATCTTAATAGTAAAGGCATTTTAAGAATAAGCATAACTTTGAAAGAAAGTTGAAGTTGATTTGATCATGTCAAACCTTGTTTTTACCTATGCAAAAAGAAATTGAAGTTGATTTGATGTCAAACCTTGTTTTTACCTATGCAAAAAGTTGACGAACAGTTTTGGACATATGTAAAAAGTTGTTGAGGAGAGGTTGAGATTGAAAATATATAATCATTATGGGGTGTATGTGGTGGGTGAGAAAGTAAAAGTTGAAGTTGAATTAATTTTTCATGATTATAATTATGATACTATGTGATAAAAGATTAAGAAATATAAAATGCCAAAGTAAAAGTTGTTCCAATTAAATTTACTTTATTATAAAAGAACGTTGTATCTCTGTGCATATTGTTATATATCTACATACCTATTTGAAAATGGAAAAACACCCAGTTTAAATTCAAATTATACTCCTCTATTAACTTGAAATACTTTATCAATATGAAATCATATACCATATACCTGTCATAACTATATCCACTTTATTAATGTGGATCCATGCGCTGGATGACACTTGTGGATCCAGCATTTAAATAATATTTTTGAATTTTTAATATTTAAAAATGGTATATTTACTCGACCTCAAAAGATACCTTTAATGGCAGAGAAGGGAAGTTGCCTCGCTTTTATAATTTCTAACTTCAAAAAACAGGAAGCTTCCTTTACTTTTATAATTTCGAAAAACAATGTGATAGAATTGAATAAAATATCATAGACTGAAATGAACAAAATTGGAATAAAATATAATATAATAGACCGGAATGAATAAAATTAAAATAAAATATTGAACAAAGAAAGTAGTAATCTTTCCATACAAGTAAAATTTAGTAGCTAATATTGTAGAGGGAAATCCCATCATATTACAGAATGAAAACCCATTTCGAGCCGAAGATCTCTCATTTTCTCATGTCTCTACTAGCATGCTTACTACCACAAACAATATTTTGAACATTAACTGATTCCAGACTAAGCAAGGGAAAAATGGTCATCTAGATCCTCCAAGGCACTATTTCTGACTTCAAATTAAATGTATAGTCATGGTTCACTCCCTCAACATAAAACTTCTATGTAATACCATTGTATAAGATGTTGGCAGTTGTTATTCACATTGATGCTGCATTTTTGTGATAATCTGGACGGGAAAAAATAGTATTGTTGCATGATATTTTCCATTAGGAAAAGAAAATTGTAAATGATCTACATTCATACCTCCTACCTCCTGGGTTTTCTTATATTTCTGAATCATATGATAAGGCAATGTTTGGGGGCTTAATGCTTTCCACTGTACAGTGTGGCATAAGAAAGAGAAACAGGAAAGGTGACAATCTCATCAAGCTGCATATAAGAACTGTTATTCAAAGTCTACTATAGTCATCTTTTTGGACATGAAGCCACTAGAGTAGAAGTGCGTTAAACCAAGAACCAGATGTATTCCCAAAGTTAGACACTGACATCAGGAAAGGAAAGACAGTGCCTTCGATGCCATTGGGACAAAGTCGGGCAGATAACACAAGCATGGACATTATGCAACAATAATGCATATGTCTTGGAAATCGCATGAGTTGCAAGAAGTCTTCCTTTCACCTTACATCCAATCCATTGTGCACATCAAGGGTAATTGAGGCCTCCAAATGTTAACATTGATGATGCAACCCAGGTTTGGATCTGCCCTTTCCAGCATACAGAGGAAGCCAACTATCCATCGACAACATATACCTCTTTACCATTAACTAGGTCTACATGGTTAAACTTGTACAATGCCACTGGTATTGGAAGATTTATGATACACAAATACCTCATTTGACTCTGAACCAATAGCAACAGAAAGCCCCACAAGGCTCCTTTCATATCTATGCCCATAATATGTCAAAACAGGGTTGCAAAGTACACTTCTTGTGCTTGTTGTCGGGTTCCAAGGCTTGATTGTGCCATCAATTGAAACTGAGGTAGTTTTCCTATGATGTGCAATCAATATATTTACAGGATCTTGCCATTGAAGAGACACAACAATAGTCAAAATTTGAGGACTACAAGTAACTAAGGTTTCATGTTGAAGTGTTTGGAAGCTCCCTATATGGCCTTTCTGCTCAAAGCATGCAAGAAACATGCAGAAAGCAAAATTCAAAGTCTGACTCAATTATCTCCACTTTCCCACGTAATATCATAGCCTCAAGATCACAATATTTTTCAATAACTGAATATGCTTGATAACTTCTTTTGGAAAATTGAAAATGCTTTCAATTTCCAAATAAATACCTAGAATTTGAGCCTTAAATTGATGTTGGTCAAAGTAAATATGGCTATTTGAATTCAAGCCCTTTGATATGAAAGGTAATTATGTTGGCTTATTATTAGTCATCCACCCTGTTAGGACTTCCTTTCCAAGCATCTGCACTACGTCAAACGAGCCAGCCACAGGATCCCGAGTTCCATGATCTATAATTCCTTTGGTACACGTATTGATAAAATGTGAATTGCCATTAATATCATGGAGACTGGGAGCATCACCATGCCAATCTTGTAACTGTTTTTGGTGAGCAACAAACCAGACATGGTAATCATGGTATTAGGCAAGGCACCTCACCTTTGTAAGCATCTCTCTGACATGCTTAATTTACATTTGTTTAGAAGGATGTTGGTGATCTAACTCATTGTATGGATCATTCACTAGGCCACGTACTCCATGCCTAAAAATTGCTTCCTTTGCATGTTCTAGGTCCTACTTAATTGAAGGAATTTTTCATTTCAAACTTTATCAAATAAGGATTGTCATTTAACCATTGCTTCCCCTGCTCTGGTTCTTTGGCACTGATCCATTGTGTGGAGTAGCATGGAAGGAAAGCTTCTTTTAATATGATGTTCTAACAGTCCTCTCACATGCTCCTAAACCTTGTTTTCCATGGAACAAAGAGCAATTGGCTAGTCTCTAGCATGGTTCATGGGAGCATCAATCCACTCACTTTTCCTTCCTGACATCTTCCCCGAGATTGCTGAACTAAATTGAGAAATGTATATCTCATGTGCAACATAATACGATGCATTGGGGGACTAAATTCCAGCTGCAGATGATATTTGATAATATTCTTTATTACCTTTTTTCTGAAGGAATTTTTTTGTCTGCAATCCTTCTTGATGTGCTACTGTTACATTTTTATTTAGTTGAATCTCCACATTACCACACATTGCAAGAACCCTAGTAAATTCATTAAATGGTTGAGGCAAGATACAAATAACAGAATTACCTCTCCTCCTTTTAGCAACAATCCCAGGTGTAAGGATAGCAATGTCCTCAGCAAACATGGTATTGGAGTTTGGAGTGTGGAAGCTTAGTTTCATTAGAGAATGTTCCTTTTTGTCTTCAACTGTACCATCCATTAGGAATTCAATTTCTTCTTGGAGCATGTTCCTTGTAACATCATTGCAAACTTCCAGTGGCCTTACACAGACTCCAATAAACTGATCCATATTTTGATGTCGAAATTTACTTATATTGAATACATCTTGAGTGGGATCTTATCCCCTACAAATGAGAATGATACCATCAAGATGCTTCAGATTGTCTTCACAAGATTTGTGTCCATATTTTGCTGAGCCTTTGACATGAACAATACCTTCAATCATGACACTGCCAGACTTAGTGGGTAACTGAACCTTTTCATGGGACAAACTTTTCAGGGTCTTTCCAACTAAGAATTCAAATGAAAATGGTCCATATATTTCTTCTAAGCCTGGTTTGGATTAACACTTACCCTTTGGCTCGCTTCAGATGTATTTCACAAGGCTTCAACTGTATCTTCAACTAAATGTACTGAATCTTCCTTTATGCTTATATCTTCGTCTTCAGATTTGTAATTTCTTTCCCCTTTCTTTGCCATCTTTAATGACAACCATGTTTCCGATTGTTCTAACGTGTTTGTGAAATCTTGGTTGTAATCTTCAAATTTCTGACTTGGAAGCTTTTTATCTTTAAACTTCCATTCTGACCCTCAAATTCTTCTCCTTGATATCACCCACAGCTGGCCAGAGTTATGCTCTAATACCACTATAATATACCCAACAAAAGTTACATACAAACTTTTCCAAAAAATTTAAAATTTCTCTTTGGCACCTTTCTACAAACAGTTTGAATGCAAAATCTGGAAACACCTTCAAAAAACAACTCAGAAATTTCGTCAAACACTTCAAGGAAAATTTCAGATAAATAATTTCAGTTAAAGAACTAAGGCAAAAATCTGATTTTTATTGAGGAGATTTTTCAATGATTACAAGTAGACTCTAATGCAAATACCGATCCTTACTTCAGCTGATAGGAAGTATATAATTTCTTGATAGGCTTGTCAATACAATGCTTGGAGAATTTACCTCTACATTACTGTAGTAGCTTAAACTCCTGGATGATATACAAGTCTACTCCAACACTCCAACGCACTTCAGGAAATAGCAAAGAAACCCAAAAACTATCCAAATCAATGCAAAGGAATCCAATCAAAGTCTACTTCAGTATATAGAACGCAGAGGAGGATTTTCCAGATGTTTGTTTTGTGGAGATGTCACAGGACACACAACAATGATCAACATGCAGCAAGCTAGATATGACTGGAGATAGAAGTGTTAATATCTCTGTTGGCTAAAGCCAATGTTATATTCAAATGCACTACTCCAAATTCTTGAATTCTTACAAAATTTACAGGTTTGACACAAAATAGTCCTCCGAAAGAAAAAGGCCCCTGAAAAGAGCTATACAAACCCTGATGCAAAGAAAATAATTTGACAGGCAGGCCCTAACACAGAAAAGGTCATCCGGAAAGAAAAAGAAAAAAACACTAAAAGCAGTTATATGCCTATAAGGCATGATGCAAGGAAAATAATTTGACAGGTAGGTCTTAACTTCAAGGCTAAATATTTTCTTTGACAGTAATTTCTCATTTGCATAATCTAGCATTTAGTTAACCTTCAAATGCGAGGAATCAACAGAGCTCCTAATTCAAGTTACAGGCTAACTAACACTTGACATGGCATTGAATTTAAAAAGAATTTTTTTTGACAGGTAGGCCCTAACACAAAAAAAGTCCTCCGAAAGCAAAAGCCTCTGGAAACAGTTATATAAGGCCTGTAAAGAAAATAATTTGACAGGTAAGCCCTCACTTCAAGCCTAAATATTTTCTTTAGCAGCAATTTCTCATTTGCAAAATCTAACATTTAGTTAACCTTCAAATGTGAGGAATCATAGAGCGCTTAACTGAAATTACAGGCTAATTAGCACTTAACCTGGCATTGAATTTAAAAATCAACTTTCAATAACCCTGGACATCCATCTGCAGGGCACTGAAATCTTGAATCCGGACATAAAATTTGTCTTATTTTTAAAAACTGGGATTTATTCAAAAATTGAGAATCCATGAAATGGCTTTCACAAAGAACTATTGAATCCCCCAATAATAACTACTTTCAGAAAGAAGTCAAGGGTTCAAAACTCACGAGCGACGCCAAAAATTGAGAATGTCATGGTTTAGTTGGAATTCAACAGAAAATAACCATTGCTAATGTTTGAAGAAAAACGGTAAAATGTGAGATGCAGCGACTTACAAGGTATAAGTAATCGTCTGATAAAATTTGGCAGTTCGAAGAAATAAAATCACGATAAAACAGAAGCCCGGATTGTGCAAACAGTCTTGATTGCGATCCTCTGAGAGTTAAATTCAGAAGATTATGTTCGACACTGAGGAGATAGGCGTGCTATACACCTGCTAGTGGACGAAGGCAGTATCAATAAATATATCATTAAAAGCCCCACTTCTTCTGCACCTCTTAAGGCTTTGGTTTGTTTCCATGGCCAGCAAAATCACAATGAAATTGAAGTTAGTCTAAAACCAGAATGTCGTTAAATAATGTCTAGAGTTTCCATTTCCTTCCTTCGTAACGAAGCACTGCAAGTGTTGGAAATGTCAAGTAATACCGAGTGTAACAACGCACAATGCAGACGAGGATTCTCTAGCTCTCCGCCCATAACAGAAATGCCCACCATTCCGCTCGTAAATGAAGACCATGATTCCCGTAACTGAAGGATCTTGCCCGTAACTGAAGGATGAAGACCATGACGAATATTCGGAAAATGCTTACAGGAAGAGCTATGCCCGCTGAATGTGGGCGCCAGGTGTCAGCTTTAGAAACAAAAGGACGACGAAAGTCTCTTTCAAAGGAAGGCCTATCGGCCTAATTATGGTTTATTATTTATGGGTGTAGAATAATTTATAGACTAAATAGTTCTTTTTAAGTAAGATTGTAGTTTTTTTTCAAATAAAATTGTGATTTTTTTGTTATTTAAATATATTTTTGAATGCATAAATAGATTAGCACCCTCAAAAATTTTAGGGAACTTAAATTATATAACTTAAACTCTAGTTTTTTTAAATCTTTGAAAGATTTTGGTTAAAATTAACTAGAAAAAATGCCTAAAAATGTTATTTTGTCTATAAGTTAGACTGCGCCTTATTCAATTATGTGAGTTGACTCAAAATCTTTATTTAACAAAAATCACACCATTAGAAATGAGAATCATGTGGATGTGGTGGCATGTCGCGACTTATTTGTTTACATGAACTATGAAGTGTATGCATATAGTTTTTTAATTTATTTGGTTAAAATAATATGTGTGAAAATGAAAT
>APFE030038709.1:126018-156461 GCA_000404065.3 Pinus taeda
AAAGAGAAAGAAGAAAGAAATTATTTTAACATCCACAAGGCTAAAGATAGCTTATGGGACAGATTGCTTCTTCATTTGCTTGATGTATTTGGCCCTTTTTCTGTGAAGCTTCAAAATAAATGCTCCAAGCTTCTCGACAAACCCCTCGCTAAATAGATTATCCCAAGAGCTACCTGCCAACATATATGCATAACTTTCCTTGTTGCCTTTGAAGGCCTCACATTCTAAAATGAATTGTTTTTATGTTTCCACTTTTATGGAAGAACAAAAAAATGCATACTCTTTCCTCCCACACTTCCTTTGGCCTTTTCTAGCGCTCTGTTTCACAACAGAGTTGATGAGAATTAGTCCTTAACTGAGCAATAATAAGTTTGGCTCTCCAAGAGATATTGGCCTCTATGTATGCTTTTGGTTGATGACTATGAGTGGGATTAAACACTTCAATATAGTAATTTGTCTTTCTTCCTAGCTTCTTATCCCAAGTACACTTGTGGAACTTTTCCATAACAAAAGCTTTTATCTCTTTGATGTTTATGGGACACGCGTTCAAGCAAATACCGCATTTACTAAACCATTTGTTATTTTGTTGCATCTAAGATTTTTTGCTCTTGCATAATCTATCATTAAAGACAACCTTGGGCCATCTACCCTCTTCCATTTGCTCAATTTTTTTTTAAATATCTTATGACTCACACCATAGCAATTGCTTCAATAGGAGCAATCCCCGTTTCACTTAACAAGATATCATAAGGAACTGCACTTTTAATCTTAAATTTATTTGTAATCAAATGCTTCTGAATTTTCTCAATTTGTCTCCACTGCATGTCAAATGTACTACTTGCCCATAGTTCACAACCATAGAGAATCACCGGAATCACTAGAAGCCCAAAAAGAGTTTGAGAGGTTTTCTAGTCCCATAACTCTACCTCTCTACACCTATTTTGGAAAGTATAAAATGTTTTCCAACCCCCCAAATTTATTTTCTTTCTAAAACCATTCTAGCTTAGATTTTTGTTGAAGTCAATTCCGAGATATTTGTAATCCACAACTTCTTCCAAAATGTTGCCTTCAAAGTAGAACTTATGTTGGTTATGTTTTTTTTTCTTAGATAAGACCACTACTTTCGTTTTGCTGATATTGACTTGCATCAACACATTTCTACAAAAATGCTCAAGGGATAGTAAGTGCTCCTGCAAACCAAGAGTTGATTTAGCAATCAAAATAAGGTCATCTGCATACAAAAGAAGCCTTATAACAAACTTTCCCAAATAGATACCATCACCCCTTTGCGAATTTAACCACTCATAAGCTTGTCGATATATAAACCAAAAATGGGTAGGAGACAATGGGCAACCTTGCTTGACGCTGATATCGCTTCTAAAACTTTCAGAAATACCTGTTGAGGTTCTAATTTTGATTTTCACCTCTTCATATAGCCTATGCACAGCTGCTCTCAAATGTTTAGGAACCCCAAGTCCCTCCCTTGTGTGCCAAAGCTTATCCCTAGGAACCGAGTCAAACGCTTTTCTGAAATCAACAAAGCAACAAAAGGCTTCTTCCTTTTTCTCCCAAACTTTTTCAATGATGTGCCTTAAAGTTATACAATGATCAACTGTGGAATGTTTGTCTAAACCTGCTTTCCCTTTAGCACGCTTATCTCTTTCTTTTGCCCACTTGCTAATTTTGTTTTCTAGCATGCTTCCAAATAGCTTTGCAAACAAAGGGCTTATCATGATGGTCCTATAATTGGAGGGATTATTGACGTCACCGCTCTTGAAAAGAGGTATTGCCAGACTAGTTGTCCACTCTGTGGGGAGCCGTTGTTGTATGATGTTGTTGAAGATTTTTGTAATGTGAGGTGAAAGAATCTTTGAGCCCCACTTTAGATATTCTTCTTGGAGTTCATCTAAGTCTTTTCCTTTCCCAACACCCAACCTTTTAATACCCATCTCTACCTCTTCTACCATGAAGAGTTCAGTATCAGTGTTGACCAAGGGGGGAGGGTCAACCTTGGGAACTTGCTCATAGAGTTATCTTGCGTAGTCAAACCATTTGGAAGTTGTAATATTATTTCCAATTTGTATCTTTTTTAGTTAGAGCTCCTTCCAAAATAATTTGGGATTATTTTTCCCAAGGAACATTAGTTATTCCCTCCTTAAAACCATGAAATTGGCCTTTTTCTTACTTAATAACTGCTTGTGAGCTTTGAGCTTTATGTTATCCTTGTTTGACTCTTTCCACATTCTCCTTGCCTTTTTGCATTGCTTGTCAAACCAAGCATTAACCGAAAAGCAATTTGTTTCAAACTTCTTAATTTTTGCTCTTTTACACTTTTCAAATGCGCATTGAAATAAATGTGTTAATTCATGACTATGAAAGCAGTGAATTGTAATTTTCTCCTTCTCGAAGAGCCTTCAAAATGACGCTAGAGAGGCTCTTCGAGAAGGAGAAAATTACAATTCATAGCCTTCATAGTCATGAATTAACACATTTAATTCAATGCGCACTTGCAAATTGTAAAAGAGCAAAAATTAAGAAGTCTAAAACAAATTGCTTTCCAGTTAATGCTTGGTTTGACGAGGAATGCAAAGAGGCAAGGAGAAAGTGGAAAGAGTCAAACAAGGATAACATAAAGCTCAAAGCTTACAAGCAATTATCAAGCAAGAAAAAGGTCGATTTCATGGTTTCAAGGAGGGAAGAACTAATCTTCCTTCGGAAAAATAATCCCAAATTATTTTGAAAGGAGTTCCAACTGAAAAAGATACAAATTGGAAATAATAGTACAGCTTCTAAATGGTTTGACTATGCAAGACAACTCTATGAGCAGGTTCCCAAGGTTGACCCTCCCCCCTTGGTCAACACTGATACTGAACTCTTCACGGTATAAGAGGTAGAGATGGGTATCAAGAAGTTGGGTGTTGGAAAAGCAAAAGACTTAGTTGAACTCCAAGAATAATATCTAAAGTGGGGCTCAAAGATTCGTGCACCTCACATTACAAAAATCTTCAACAACATCATACAACAAGGGCCCCCCACAGATTGGACAACTAGTCTAGCAATACCTCTTTTCAAGAGCGGTGATGTCAATAATCCCTCCAATTATAGGACCATCATGATAAACCCTTTGTTTGCAAAGCTATTTGGAAGCATGCTAGAAATCAAAATTAGCAAGTGGGCAGAGAAAAGAGATAAGCGTGCTAAAGGGAAAGCATGTTTTAGACCTAAACAATCCACAGTTGATCATTGTATAACTTTAAGGAAAATCATTGAAAAAGTTTGGTAGAAAAAGGAAGAAGTCTTTTGTTGCTTTGTTGATTTCAGAAAAGCATTTGACTTGGTTGCTAGGGATAAGCTTTGGCACATAATGGAGGAACTTGGGGTTCCTAAACATATGAGAGCAGCTTTGCATAGGTTGTATGAAGAGGTGAAAGTCAAAATTAGAACTTCAGCAGGCATTTCTGAAAGTTTTAGAAGTGATATCGGGGTCAAGCAAGGTTGCCCGTTGTCTCCTACCCTTTTTGGTTTATATATCGACAAGCTTGAGGAGTGGTTAAATTCGCAAGGGAGTGATGGTATCTATTTGGGCAAGTTTGTTATAAGGCTTCTTTTGTATGAAGATGGCCTTATTCTGATTGCTAAATCAGCTCTTGGTTTGCAAGAGCACTTACAATCCCTTGAGCATTTATGTAGAAGTGTGGGGATGTAAGTCAATATCAGCAAAACGAAAATCGTGGTCTTATCTAAGAAAAGAAAACATAACCAGCATAAGTTCTACTTTTAAGGCAACAATCTAGAAGAAGTTGCAAATTACAAATACCTCGGAATTGACTTCAACAAAAATCTAAGCTGGAATGGTTGTAGAAAGAAAAGAACTTTGGAGGGTTGGGAAGCATTTTATGCTTTTCAAAATAGGTGTAGAGAGGCAGAGTTATGGGACTAGAAAACCACTCAAACTCTTTTTGGGCTTCTAGCGATTCCGATGATTCTCTATGGTTGTGAACTATGGGTCTGCAGTACATCCAACATGTAGTGGAGACAAATTGAGAAAATTCAGAAGCGTTTGATTACAAACAAATTTAGGATTAAAAGTGCAGTTTCTTGTGATATCTTGTTAAGTGAAACAGGAATTGCTCCTATTGAAGCAATTGCTATGGTGCGAGTAATAAGGTATTTAAAAAAAATTGAGCAAATGGAAGAGGGTAGATGGCCTAAGGTTGTCTTTAATGATAGATTGTGCAAGAGCAAAAAAACTTGGATGCAGCAAAATAACAAATGGTTTAGTAAATGGGGTATTTGCTTGAAAGTGTGTCCCATAAACAACAAAGATATAAAAGCTTTTGTTATGGAAAAGTTCCACAAGCGTACTTGGGATAAGGAGCTAGGAAGAAAGAAAAATTACTATATTGAACTGTTTAATCCCACTCATAGTCATCAACCAAAAGCATACATAGAGACCAATATCTCTTGGAAAGCCATAATTCTTATTTGCTCAGTTAAGGACTAATTCTCATCAACTCTTTTGTGAAACAGGGCGTTGGAAAAGGCCAAAGGAAGTGTGGGAGGAAAGAGTATGCATTTTTTGTTATTCCATAAAAGTGGAAACAGAAAAACATTTCATTTTAGAATGTGAGGCCTTCAAACACAACAGGGAAAGTTATGCAAATATGCTGGTAGTTAGCTCTTAGAATAATCTATTTAGCGAGGGGTTTGTCGAGAAGTTGGGAGCATTTATTTTGAAGCTTCACAGCAAAAGGGTCGAATACGTCAAGTAGATGAAGAAGCAATTTGTCCCACAGGCGATTTTTAGCCTCATGGACGTTAAAATTTCTTTCTTTCTTTCTTTTCTATCAATCAATTTTACTAATTTAATATAAAAGTTTAATAATTTATATCAATATTTTAAAAATTATAATAATAAAAAAAAAAAAAAATAAATTTAATTGCTATAAATATATAATATTGAAAGATGTGAATTTAATAATAAATTAATAAAATTTTATATAATGTTTAAAAATTATAACTAAAAATAAAATAATTTAATAAAAAAATAGCATTTTTACCTTATAAAATACATATATGGGAAATTTTGAAGGATATCCTCATAGACAACTTTTGTAACATTATTTGGTTTTGATAAGTTATTATATTAGTCAAAAACAATTTTAAAATGTTAAGCTAGGATATGGATGCAAAAGAAAGAAAAGTTAAAATGTTAGGCTAATTTAATGTTTTACAGGCATCCATATCAATAAAATGTTAGGTGCTTGCTGCCCTAAACAAATAAAATGTTAGGGAAGCAAAAAGAAAAAAGTGGCTTCATTTTATTTTTTTATAAATGCACAGGATGCTAGTCAAAATGCGCTAGAAGTCAAATATCAAATGTTATTTTCATGTGCAGAAGAAAAGGCAAAGGAGTACAGGTTTTGCTCTAAGGAATTATATATCAAATTGATTTTGGTATTAATTCCCTATCCCTAAGTTTTCAAAACCCCAAAGTTCCCCCTCCACTCATATTACCCTCCACCCACCTATTCCTAAGTTTATTACCCCCCTCATACATTGTAAATATTCTCCTCGGGCGATAAATTAATTCTCGTTGGCCCCACCAGGTGTCCCATCACGTCATGTTAAATCTCTACCACCTCTCACTCCATCTCCGCTCATCTCCCAAGATTCGACGACTCGCATGACATTTCGCCCCCCCCCCCCCCCCCCCAACCATCCAAACTTTACCGTTCGGGGTGGGGTCCGAAATGGGCGATATTCCAAACCGTGCCCGTCCCTACGTGTCAGCACTATGGCTTTTCAGACCCCCCTCAGGCGAAACTGCTAACCACTCCCCCCGCCGAAAAGTTGTTTCCCTCACTTCTGATACCACTCTCCTACTCGTTGTGCTCCCGCCATTAACCTTCTGCCACGACATTCGTCCATTAGCTCCACCAATTGCATCCACTCCCTCCACAATTAAGTCGTTAATCCAACGTACTTGCGCCATCTTCAACGGAAAATCCACACTATTATATAAACTACCCTTTCACTTGTTAACAAATTATTGAATTCATTCACTGTCATTGTATTGCTTTGTTACAGGTTCCCTGGGTTAAACTCCGACATTTTCACCCGCCAGTAACACTGTCTGCTAACTTGTTTTTAGCCTGCTACCTCTATTTTTGCCCCCAAAACCTGACTCCTCTCTGTGTTGAAACCTCTAATCCGATTTTCATTACTACCCTTAGCCTTATTATTGGGAACGGGTCCCCTAGAGTCAATTTTGGGGTTAAAAACCCAAGTTTTGGGGCAAAAAGCCCAAGTTTTTGTATAAAAAGGGTAAAGTCTCAACAATTTGTGGTTGCGGAGCACAAAGATGTAAATTGTCATAAAGGATTTCCGCCCTTCGTTTATTTAAGTCATGTCAGCTTTAGGAGATCTACCCATGGTCCATGGACCATGGGATTGTATAAAAAGGGAAGTCTTAGAAGAGTCTAAGGCAATAGAAATTCAGATTAGATTTGGTAATGGGTCAGTAAGAGCTAAGAGTGAAGAGTCTTAGCGTAGGAAAGAGGCTCTGCAGTTGTGTGCACAGAGGCCTAGGGTGGTAGTTAGAGTCTTTAAAGAAGACATGAAGCATAAATAAAGAAGATTATTCTGGAATTATCTGTGTTTGTTCTATTTACTTTTGTTATGCAATTATGTTATGCTGAATATTGGGCTTATGATTTACTGCTATATTGATGCGTGAATGTATATGTTTTACTTTGTTATATGAACACAAGTAATGATATATGTTTACACAAAGAATATCTTAATGCATGTTGAAGTTATCAGATACTTAAGCCGATCGGGGTCAATACAAAAGTAAGAACATTTATAGAAGTGTGTAAGTAGATAAATCACCTGTTTAGGGTCCGCGAAGGACGATCACAGACCTTCGCGAAGGTTTGAAAACTGAATAAGAGAAGTATATCGATAAGTCCTAAAAGTCTTATCGATTTGCGTGAAGGTAGGTTTAGGATATAAAATGACATCACTACCATCTCTAGGTGTGGAAACTTGGTTCCTGCATCCCCCCATACTGCTTCGGGTGAGACTTCTAACCACTCCCCTCGTCACTAGGAAGCATACTAAAGCGCAGAAATAGAAGAAATATAAACAACTAGAGAAGGTAGTCAACCTGGAGGCGGAAGAAGGCCAAGGAACATAAGATATTGATGTTGAAGGCATGGAACCTATAACAAAGTTACCCCAGTATATCCTCCGTGGAAGGGAAAGGCGAAGGTCACAAAGGACCCAAATTCTGAGAATTTCACCATTTCCACGCCCCTACTACCTGAGTTGGTCCCTTTTGAAGGTCTGCGACTCTCGCGGATCCCACTATTGAAAATGGAGGTTTGGGACCTCGCATATCATGCTAGGTTCCCACATTTGGTGACGGATCGGTATATGAGAAGGGTTTATTATGCAGAATCAGGTGTGACAGCATTAGAGACGGAGGAATGGGTCCGCGACGTGGAGAACTCTGTGTTGGAAATACTGAGAGGGGGGGTGAATCAATATTTTTGTTTTTGTTATTCTTGTTGTTACCAAAAGCGCACACACACATATATGGAACACAGAAATAGATAGCTGGAATTAATGCTTTATTAACACAAAACAGTGCAATGAAATAAATACAATATATATATATATATATATAGCTAGTTGCAATTAGTTGCCAAGCTCCAACTTGGACTTCGGTGAGGCTCCAACCTCCAGAGCACCAACTTTGTCTTGCAATAGTTCTGCACTTAGGAGCACCAACTTCCAAGGATTTCAATCCTACTCAATTCTAAGGCTCCAACCTCTTGGGCTCCAACCCAAACCTGAAATAAATTGTTTTGTTGTTGTTCTCTGCTCCCAAGCTTGCTAAGCTTCTGCTTTTCTCCTGTTCTCTTGCTTCTCTGGCCTCTTCTGCCTCTCGCCTGTTCTTCGGCTTCCTCTCTCACAGATTATACATTCATCAATCACACTTCACCTTGTTTTTCTGTTTTTATGTGTTTCAGACACCTCTGACTGTTCATTATCACCTTCCACCACCTCTTTGGCTTCCTCTTCCATCGTTGTCATTTCCTCTGACTCGCTTGATTATTCGGCTTCCCTCCTTGGTCGTTGTGGCTTCCTCTGTGCTGGCTTTTCATGCTGCTTCCTGGCTTTACGGTCACCGAGTGTTAAAACTATAGCACAGGCCCGTTTTTTCAATGATAACAAGCATCCATCGTTTAACGGACATGCCACGTCCTATTGCTATCGCAATCGGCTTGATTCTAGCCTTCTGAGCTATCGTTCAGGCTTCTTGAACCATCCGGAGCATCCCTTATTGTATTTCTGCCTCCAAATGTCGCACAAGCCAAATATAAATTTACATAGGATTTAAGAGTAAAACAGGCGAAACTTGTTAAAGAGGTGGACTTCAATTATATTTTACCTGCATCTATTCATGTATCAAGTCCGGTCTTTATCGCAATTGGGGCTCAAGACTTCCGGGAGTCCTTTATACATCGACCCCATGACATCGCCAATGGATGACAAGCCGATCCTCCAGTGGATGTGATATAGCATTGAGTTGTGTTATAGTCGGACCATCGGGTCCGTGAATTACATCGCAATCGGCGCTCGGGAGAGTGACATCCCTTTGTGTATTATTGCGATGGGCGGATGCGATATAGCATTAAACATAGCACAATACTACAACGGGTCTGCATGTAGTGTAGTTATATGATATCCACACACACACAAACATACATACATACATACATACATACATACATACATACATACATACATACATACATACATACATACATACATACATACATACATACATACATACATACATACATATATATATATATTATAAATTATATATATAATATATATATATATATAAATATATATAATATATATATATATCACAATTGCTTTATAGCCCGCATATCGTAATCGAGGTTTAGGGTGATGACGCATAGCCAAAGTCGATTAGCAAATTCATCGTTATACATATATATGCGATATATTTATATAAACTTCTCCTTCTCCGTCGGTAGTGCGTTTGCCCTCCGATAGTGTTAAACGCCATATAACTATGTTTTTTGTCTCTGACGGGTAAATACATATATATACAAGTCTTTCTACCTTCAATAGTGTGAATGCATGTATATATATGTTTTTGTTGCCGATACATGAGGTTGTGGCATATATATGATATGTGCTCCCAATAGTGTGTTCCTTTGGCATATGTGGCCCCCAAACGTTGTTTAAATGCATGCATATATATCTATATATATATATATATCTGAGTTCTGCTCCCGATGGTGTATTATGCCTGCATATACATTATAATCCTCCCAATGGTTATTTGTGTCATCTGTTGCTCCGATAGCTCTGCCTGCTTCCATTTGCTCCTTTGTTTGCTCTATTCTTCTTTGGCTATAAATATGGCTCCGATAGCTCTGTTCTCTATTTGCTACTCCAATGGCTCTGTCTGCTCTGTGCTCTATTAGCTCCTCTGGTGGCTCTATTTGCTTTGTGCTCTGTTAGTTCCTCTGGTGGCTCTGTCTGCTCCTCTTGGCTCTATTTGCTCCTCCTAACTCCATTTGCTCCTCAAATGTTGCCATATTGACATAAATAACAATATGTGTCCAACAATCTCCCCCTTTGTTATTGATGGCAATATTCTTCTGCTCTCCCCCTTTGACATCAATGGCAAAGTAATGCATACGGACTCCCCCTGTCAAACTGCTCCCCCTGTCTTGCTACATCTTTATGAATGAACTTGAGTGATGATAAAGAGATAACCCCCATCTTTTGACGCAGATGTTTGAATGCTTCTCGAGGAAGAGGTTTTGTGAAAATATTAGCTATCTTCTCCTTAGTACTGATATATTCTAGGACGATGTTTTGTTCAGCTACTTGCTCACTGAGGAAATGATACTTGATTGGTATGTGTTTGGTCCTTGAGTGCATCACTAGATTTTTGTTGAGACTGATAGCACTTGTGTTGTCACAATAGATGGTAATCGATTGATCTGTACATATGTTGACATATTTTAGAGCTTCCTTCATCCGTAGTATTTGAGTACAACAGTGTGCTGCAACAATATACTCGGTTTCAGTTGTGGATAATGATATGGATGACTTTTTTTGCTGAGCCAGGATACTAAACAATCTCCTAGGAAGAACACATTTCCACTAGTACTTTCCGATCATCTATACTTCCAGCCCAGTCAACATCGGTGTATGCAGTTACAGTCAATGTTGAGCTCTTTGGGTACCAAAGACCGAAATCAGGAGTTCCTTTCAGATATCTGAGAATTCTTTTTACAGCTAATAAATGGGATTGTTTGGGAGCAGATTGAAATCTTCACACCATATCTGTTGCCTGCATTATGTCTGGTCTTGTAGTTGTTAAGTATAGAAGGGCTCCAATTATTGACCTGTAATGAGTTGCATCTACTAGAGCGGAGTCATCATCTTTGCTCAATTTGTAGTTTGTGTTCATAGGTGTGCTCATGGGTGCACAGTCCTCCATTCCATATCTTTTGAGCATGTCTTTTTGATATTTGGTTTGAGATATACACAATCCTACTCTGGTTTGAGACACTTGAAGTCCAAGGAAGTGAGACAGCTCTCCTATCATTGTCATCTCAAACTCTTTTGACATTTTTTGAAAAAATTCATGACTTATTTCATCATTATTGCTAGCAAAAATCAGATCATCGACATAAACAAGAGTAACTAGTAACCTAACTTCATCTGTCTTTATGTATAGATTACTTCCAGTCACTCCCTTTTTGAAGCCTTGTTGTTGTAGATAGTGATCCAATCTTGCATACCAAGCTCTAGGAACTTGTTTCAACCCATATAAAGCCTTTTTCAACTTACAGACTAAGTCCTTTCCTTCTATTAGATTAAACCCTTATGGTTGCTCCGTGTAGACTTCTTCCTTGAGTTCCCCATTTAGAAATGCTAATTTCACGTCCATTTGATAGATTTTGAATCCTTTTGAGCAAGAAAATGCCAAGAACATCCTGATAGCTTCCATACAGGCTATTGGTGCAAATGTCTCTTCAAAGTCAATTCCTTCAATTTGTGAATAGCCTTTGCAGACAAGCCTTGCCTTGTTTCTGATAACATGTCCTTCTTCATTCATTTTATTTTTGAACACCCATTTGGTTCCTATTATGTTTTTGTCCTTTGGACGAGGTACCAGCTCCCATGTCTCGTTCTTCTCAATTTGGGACATTTATTCTTCATGGATTTTACCCAATGAGGATCCTTACTTGCTTCTGCAAATGTTTCTGCTTATATCATAGATAGAAGAGCAATAACATTTCTCTTTGGTGTAATGGTCATCCTTCTTCGGGTTTGCATCCCTTCATCTCTATTGCCAATAATCTACTCTTATGGGT
The DNA here is from genome assembly GCA_000404065.3 of Pinus taeda. Taxonomy (NCBI): domain Eukaryota; kingdom Viridiplantae; phylum Streptophyta; class Pinopsida; order Pinales; family Pinaceae; genus Pinus; species Pinus taeda. The sequence goes on from APFE030038709.1 coordinate 137,463, forward strand.
GATATTTCTGGATAAACTTCATCTTTGAAGGGGTATGAGGTGGTTCTTTCTCCTCTTCTTCTTCTTCCTCATCTATTTCTTCTTCTTTAGGTTCTTCTTCTTCAATGAGAAGATCATCTTCATATTCTTCAATTTCTTTTTTTTGGAAGGTCTTCATCAATCTTTACATCAATGCTTTCCACTATTTTCTTCAGTTGAAAATTGTAGCACTTGTAAGCCTTGCTCCATGTAGAGTATCCAAGAAATATCCCTTCATCATCCCGAGAATCAAACTTTCCTGGTGAGCCATCATTGATTTTTATGAAGCACTTGCTTCCAAAGATCTTGAAGTACTTCACTGAAGCAGGTCTTCCTTTCCATAACTCATAAGGAGTTTTTTCACAGTTTGGTCTTAATTGAGTTTGATTCAATGTATAGCCAGTTGTCCGTACTGCTTCTCTCCAGAATTTTGGTTGCAAGTCTACTGCTAATAACATTGTTCTTGCCATTTCTTGGACGGTTCGGTGTATTCTTTCAACTGCCCCATTTTGCTGAGGTGTTCTAGTAGTAGAGAATTCCCTTTTAATTCCATGAATATTACAGAACTCACTAAACTCTTTTGATGTGAATTCTCCCCCTCTGTCTGTTCCGAGGCACTTAATGTTTAAGTCTTTTTCATTTTCAACAAGAGCTTTTAGATTCTTAAAACACTCAAAAGTTTCAGATTTATATTTTATAAAATATATCCACGTCATTCTAGTATAGTCATCAAAAAATAACACAAAGTACCTTTCTCCTTGGATTGCCTGATTTCTAGTTGGTCCACACAAATCATAATGGATGATCTCCAAGGGCTTCGATGTAGAGAGCTCCTTTGTCTTGTGGCTGGTTCTGTTTTGCTTTCCATGTTGACATGGACCACATACTCCTTTATTTGGTTTGAATAGCCTTGGGATGTCTCATACAACTCTAATATTGCTGATATTGATCAGATTTTCGAAGCTTGTATGTCCAAGTCTCTTGTGCCACAACCAACTCTCATCTGTCTAAGTCGGGTAGCATTTATTTTCTTGAATCTTGTTCAGAATGTAAATGTTGTTTGGTGTTCTAACCCCCTTTTGCCACAAGTTCCCCTCAGGAAGAGTTCCTTATTTCACAGTCTTTGGTACTGAAGACGACCTTATGTCCTTGATCACAAATTTGGCTGACACTCAGGAGGTTGTGTTTGAGCCCGTCTACTAGCAGAGCATCTTGAGCTTTTCCTTTCCCATTAATAAGAGTAACAGTTCCTTTTCCGCAATTCTACCAGATCCATTTCCAAAGGACACATTTCCTTCCTTTTTGCTCAATGAGACAAACTTCCTTTTGTCCCCTGTCATGTGTCTGGAGCACCCACTATCCACAAACCAATGATTTCCATTATTTTGAGCATATAGAGCCAGGCCGCATTTATCCATGTTGGAATTCTTACTACTCATCTTTCTTCCTTTGAGTGTGCAACTTTGTTCATAGTGTCCATTATTGTAGCAGAATGAGAAAATCAAATCAAATTTGGTCAAGGGATCAAATGAATTGAAGGTTTTGATTTGTCCCTGCCTTTTGGGGGAATATGAATTGATTTTTCAGTCCTTTAGCTCTGGCGTTTCACTTCTATGAGCCATGCAATGTCTGGCTTGATGACCGAAGTTTCTACAGTGAAAACAGTGTCCAAGAAAGATGGTTTTCTACCTGTTGTAGCAGCCATGGTTTGAGTCGATTTCCTTATTGGGAATTACTCCTGCCTCATTATTTGGATTGGAGATGGGCCCTTAGTGGAATACAGGTTTGTATTTGTTGTAGTATCCATGATTCAACTCCACATTCTTCTTTGGAGTAATTCTCTCTTCATTCTTTGGATCTGGGATGCGCTTTGGATAGCATACGTTTTCTTCTTTTGGATTGCAAGAAAGTGCATCGACATAGCTTTTCACACTATTCTTAGTGCTTGAGGATTCTCCTTTAAAACCTATTCCAGACTTGTCATGTTGAGGTTTTTGCTTTTTTAGAATAGTCTCAAGTATTTGAGAGCTTTTACATCCCTTTTTAATTTTCTTCAACTCCTTTCTCAGAGACACTATTTCAGCTTCACGTTCTTCGCAAACCTCTTCTTTTTCTTTTAGCTTTGCTTCCAAGATATCTTCTCTCCTTCTTGTTTCCTCATTTTCCACTTTGAGAGAAATTATTTCATTCCTCAATTTCTCATTTTCTTCAATGGCACTTATTAACAGTTCATCTACACTTCCTTCTAGCCCTGAGTCATCATCATCTGTGAATACCATGAATAATGTTTCTTGGCTTTCATCATGGTCACTTTCCTCATCTGATTTCCTTTTGATGACTAAAAATTCATCCTCATCAGACTCATCTTTCTTAGAGAAGAAGTTCTTCTTATTGAACCCTTTCTTTTTGTGTTCCATTCTTTTAGAATTTCCTTCATCATCACTATCATGTTTATGAGGACATTTTGCAGCATAATGACCTATTTTTCCACATTTGAAATAGATAAGAAGGTACTTACCTTTTAGCTTAGATCCTCTCTTCAACTTTCATACAAATTGAGCCAATTCGGATTCCACATCAGAGTCATCACTACAATCATTCCTTTCTTTCCCCTTATTTGATTTTAAAGCCTTGAATGTTGCATCTTTGGAGCTTGGGCCACCTTTCCTCATCTCATAGGCAGTGAGGATTCCATGGAGTTCATCCATCTTGAGAGTATCTAGATCTTTTGCTTCTTCTATGGTGCTTATTTTGGAGTCAAATCTGTCTAGAAGAGATCTTAATACCTTTTGAACAATGGTACTTTCTTCAATTTTTTTCGTCCAATCCTTTAAGGGAGTTGACCACTTCAGCTACTCGAGGAGGTATGCTACGATATCTTCTTCATCTTCCATCCTTAGAATTTCAAATTGTCTTCTGTGAGTTTGAAGCTTTGCCTTCTTGAGTTTTGAGTCTCCATCATAGAAGCCAACTAGCTTATCCCACATTTCTTTGGCGGAGTTACAATTCATTACTTTTTTAAACTCTGAATCAGTGATTCCACTAGTGATGGAGTTCAAAGCTTTTGCATTTGCAATGTAGTCTTTCCTCTCGTCTTAATCTGTTGGAAGAGTGGTAGGCATATGGTACTCATTTTGAACAAAATACTAGACTTCGGGTCCAAGGGACATTAAGTAGTAGGTCATTCTCTTTTTCCAGAAACCAAACTTAGTGCCATCGAACAGAGGAGGTCTTCCTAATGCTTCGTGATTTCTCATCACGGCTTCAGATCCTTCTTCAAGCTGTTAGGATAGTATGAAGAAGCTTGCTCTGATACCAATTGTTGGAAATACTGAGAGGGGGGTGAATCAGTATTTCTTTTTTTGTTGTTCTTGTTGTTACCAAAAGCACACACACACACACACACACACACTCACAAACACACACACACACACACACACACACACACACACACACACACACACACACATAACTGGTTGCAATTAGTTGCCAAGTTCCAACTTGGACTTCAATGAGGCTCCAACCTCCAGAGCACCAACTCTGTCTTGCAATAGTTCTGCATTTAGGAGCACCAACTCCCAAGGATTTCAATCCTGTTCAATTCTGAGGCTCCAACCTCTTGGGCTCTAATCCAAACCTGAAATAAATTGTTCTGCTGCCGTTCTCTGCTCCCAATCTTGTTGAGCTTATGATTTTCTCCTGTTCTCTTACTTCTCTGGCCTCTCCTACCTCTTGCCTGTTCTTCGGCTTCCTCTCTCACAGATTATACATTCATCAATTGCACTTCACCTTGTTTTTATGTTTTTATGTGTTTCATACACCTCTGACTGTTCTTTTCCACCTTCCACCACCTCTTTGGCTTCCTCCTCCATCGCTGTCATTTCCTTCGCTTGATTATTTGGCTTCCCTCCTTAGTCGTTGTGGCTTCCTCTGCGCTGGCTTTCCATGTCTCTTCCTGGCTTTACGGTCACCGAGTGTTAAAACTGTAACACAGGTCCATTTTTCAATGGTAACAGGCATCCATCGTTTAACAGACATGCCACATCCTATCGCAATCACAATTGGCTTGATTCTAGCCTTCTGAGCTATTGTTCAGGCTTCCTCAACCATCCGGAGCATTCCTTAGTGTATTTCTACCTCCAAACATCGCGCAAGCCAAATATACAATTACACAGGGTTTATAAGTAAAATAGGCGAAACGTGTTAAAGAGGCGGACTTCAATTATATTTTATCTGTGTCTATTCCTGTATTGGGTCCGGTCTTTATCGCAATCAGGGCTCAAGACTTCTGGGGGTCCTTTATACATCGACCCCATGACATCGCCGATGGCCGACAGGCTGATCCTCCAGTGAATGTGATATAACATTGAGTTGTATTACAGTCAGACCATCAGGTCTGTGACTTACATCGCAATCGGTGCTCGGGAGAGTGACATCCTTTTGTATATTGTTGTGATGGGTGGATGCAATATAGAATTAAACCATAGCACAATACTACAACGGGTCTGCAAGTATTGCAGTTATATGATATCCACATATATATATATATATCTATATAAATATATATCGCAATCGCTTAAGGCCCGCATACATCTTAATCGGGGGTTTGGGGTGATGCCACATAGTCGAACCGCCGATTAGCGTTGTCGCCAATATACATATATATGCCGATATGTATATAAACGTCTCCGCTGTAGTGTGTTTTCCATATATATATGCTTTGGCCTCCATTTTCCCTCCGATAATGTTAAATGCCATATAACTATGTTTTTGGCCGCGATGGGTAAATACATATATATACAAGTCTTTCTGCCTTCGACAGTGTGAATGCACGTATATATATGTTTTTGCGTCGATACATGAGATTGTGGCATATATATGATTTGTGCTCCCGATAGTGTATTCCTTTGGCATATATGGCCCCCGAACGCTGTTTAAATTCTGAGTTCTGCCCAATGGTGTATTCCGCCTGCATATACACTACAATCCTCCCAATGGCTGTTTGCATCCTCTATTGCTCCAATGGCTCTGCTTACTTCCTTTTTCTCCTCTGTTTGCTCTGTTCTTCTTTGGCTATAAATATGGCTCCGATAGCTTTGTTCTCTAATTGCACATCCAATGGCTCTGTCTGCTCTATGCTCTGTTAGCTCCTCTGGTGGCTCTATTTGCTCTGTGCTCTATTAGTTCCTCTTGTGGCTCTGTCTACTCCTCTTGGCTCCTCTTGGCTCCATCTGCTCCTCTTAGCTCCATTTTCTCCTCTAATATTTCCATATTGACATCAATGACAATTTGTGTCCAACACTCGGGGTTATTCAATCTGTTGTGGGTACTCTATTATCACTACACCGCCATTAACACAATGTGTGTGTGCCAACTGCTCACATTGGTTCACGATGGGTGCCTATGGCTAGGAGGGCCTATACCCATCACAGATATGCTTATTCAAAAAATCACGCACCTACCTTATAAGGGTGCGAAGCCGACCAAGGATTTTAGCATAAAGACGGGGGAAAAGGACCTTGCAGAAAGAATGAAGAGAGATTACGACCTCGTGGAGAAGTCGCGGGGGTATTCGATTCTATCTATAACAGACCCAGTAGGTCAACTAGCCACCCAAATCCTAGTAGGGAAGGTGATGAGTAAATGCCGCGCGGATGAAGTTCTGGCACCTATAGTTTCCCTTGCTACGTAGTGCGCGAAAGGTATCCAATATAATTAGTCAAGATACCTCTGTCAGGAATTCCTGGCAAATTTCTGCGAAGCGCAGGACGAGACCAAGTCATTTCATTACACTTGGTTATTGTTGTCCATTGTGTTAGTTGAATGGGAATTGCTGCAGGATAGTCAATTTCCTTCGCTTGAGGAAGGATTGCCAGAAGCAGCGCAGTTCGCTTCCTTATGGGCTACAAAGGATCTCGCGTGAATTACATAAACAAAGATATTTTGGGTCCTTATGGAATCAAGTCTAAGCATGGCCATTAACCAGCATCCAAGGTTGTACCCAACCTTGTTCACACAGTTGTCAGCCTACGCGACATTCAAGGTTGACTTCCTAGGCGCAGAAGGATCCATCACAGAAGTGGCATGACTTTCCATATTTGGTCACAGAAACAGATGTGCAAGAGGTCATCGCAAAGTGGCGCGCCTCGTCAGACTTAGCTGCAGGACCGAGCACAGGTGCAGAGAGTTCTGCCGCCCATAAAAGGAAGGAAGCAGCTAAGCAGGTTATGAATAACCTGGCTACGCAAAAAAAGAAGGAAGCTGCAGAGAACGCTTGAGTGGAGAAAGAGCACGCTGCCAAGGAGTAGGCAGAACAGGAGTAGCACGAGTCACAAAAAGGTGACAAGTCTCCTTCGTTGGAGACAGAGGAGGAGGAACTTTCAGGGAAAGGTGGCAGAGGCGATGAGGGGTAGAGCAAGGAGAAACAGGAAGGTCCAAGCAAAAAAAAATCAAATAAGTCACAGGTGGATCCCATGGTCTTAACAAAAGGCAATCTCGATGAAATCGAGGAAAAATAGGGATACCACAACCAAGGTGCTGCAACAGTTCAAGCAACAATACATGCAGACATTGGGGAGCATCCAAAAGGATCTACGCGAGTTGTAGATCCATGCAAGAAGAATACAGGTGGGCACCGGACAAGTAAGCATGAAACAAGCGAGCCTGACACCTGGGACAAGCCAACCAGCCGAGTTGGTAAGGAACCTAGACCTTAGGACTATTGCGTTGCTAGGTGGGTCCCTTCACGCGGAGTCAACTGATGACCGCATTATCCTAAGCACAATCAAGAACATCGGGCTAAATATAGCAGCGCTCTCCAACGAGATCCTCCATGCGCTGCATGCAGGCGTGGTAGATGAGTTAAGAGTCCGGGAGTAGCGTGCCCTCAACCTCATCAGCGAGTACAGAGCAAACAACGAGCAAATGTTCACTGAAAAGACACAGGCTCTGAAGGAAAAGGAGACGCTACAAGCACAACTAGAGTCAACAGTTGCAAAGGCACGCAAAACATTGCCTAAGCTTCACATCCCAAATGATGCACAACCAGAAGCAAAGATCAGAAAACTAGCCACTGGTGTGTGTGAAACTAAAGCTGAGGTTGGCCGAGTTCAGTTTGAGCTCACTATGAAGATCACAGAACTGCAGTTAAAGTTGCAGCCTCCGACTCTGCCTAAGGTCTGGGAGCAGTGGAGAGCTGCAATAAAGGAAAGCATGGCAACATTGGATTCCATAGTCATTAACTATGTAATGATGTTTGAGAAGTTTATGGAGCTTGTGACCAATCTGGAGGAGGACCTGAACCTACAGACATTGAACATAGAAGTGAGCTGCAGTGACAATACAATGAAGTCATGGAAACCACGCACTCCATAGGACCAGTGCAGCGCCTTGCTAAACTGTAGGAAGGAAAGCAACTCCTAACACAGGTGAAGGAAGCGCAGAAAAAGGAGGGCTTGCTGAAGGCCAAGATGCAGCCATGGTTGGAAGAATCTTATCAAGTCATGACTACTATTCAAGATAAGCTTAAAGGGTTGCAACAAACATAGCAGATAATGAGGTCGGCCATAGAAGGACCAACCACGGAAAAATTGGTCGATGAGGTTTAGCATGCAGCAATGCAGAGTGCTGCCGAAGTTGCAGTAATTCAGGTGGAGCTGGGGGGTCTTCATAATAAGATTGCAGCACCAACAAAGTGACTCGAGGGTGAGTCACGATCTTTGTGTTGGGGGCCTATTGGGATGGGGTCCCCTGGGTCAGTTTTGGGGTTAAGATAAGCCAAGTTTTGATACATTTTTGTAATTAATATGAAGTCTCCGCAATTTGTGGATGCAAAGGTCGTAGATGATTAGGAGTCAAAGGGGTTTATCCCCTTGTTTTATGTAAAGTATGAGTCAGTTTTGAAATCCACCCATGGTCCGCGAACCATGGAATTGCATGCAAAAGGATATAAATAGGTGTGTCTTAGATAGTCCAAGGCATATGTCTAAGAGATTGATAGCAATGGCTCAATAGAAGAGAAGTGATAGTGAAGAGAAGTGGGCCAAATAGGAGAAGAAAGGCTCTGCAGCTGAGTGTGCAGAGGCCTAGGTAGATTCTGCAACTGAGTGCACAAACCCGTACAACTGAGTGCACAGGGTAGTATTGAATCTGTAATCCTGAACTAAAGATCAATAAAGACTGTTTCTGAAGAATTCTTGCGTATTTTTGTTTATTGTTGTTAATATTATATGCTGTCAATAAATGATGTGATTTATGGAATATTGATGGAATGTTGCGCGATTCTCTTTAATAAGTCTTAATAAATGTACGTAATGCATTTTAAGTACTTTCGCGAAGACTCTGATGAATTATGTTACATTTACTAATAACTTAAGTAGATCTGCGCAAACACAAATTTAGGGTTGTTCACAGATGCGCGTAAGTGGATAAATCGATTATTAAGGGTCCGCGAAGACTGATCGTAGACCTTTGTGAAGGTCTAAAGGTTTTTTTAATATAGTTGCAGTAACAAACCCTAAGGGCTTATTGATTTGCGTGAAGGTAGATCTAGGGCGCTAAAAGACATCACACTTATCTTTGGATGCAAAAACTTGGTTCTAGCATCCCCCCATATTGCTTCGGGTGAGACTACAGCCTGCGCTACGCAGGTTGTTTCCGAAAGGGCCAATAGTGTATGGTTTTGTTGGTTGGCGTAGCTAACTCTGACCCTGGGTCAGGACCCCCTAAGCCAACACACATTATCCCTGCCCCTCTCTGCCTCTAGTTCATTCTGAAGCTCAAACTCTTCCAGCTACTACCTCTGAAAAATCGAACTCTCCAAGGAAAATCGATCTCTGTGTGTCTCACAAGTGTGTTCTCCATTTACCCATCGACTTATTCTTATAATCCTATGGTGGACCTCCAATGAACAAGATTAAAACTTAATCAAGTGGCCATATTAATTCCCTATCGATCTGTGTGAGTTTCAAGATGATTCACACGTTATCTCAATTAATTCTGATTAGTTAACCCCTTTTCCTAAGTTTAGACTTAGGAAATAATTAAAAATAGGCTAATAATCTAATTGAGACACTTATAGGTCAAATTTACAGAAATGATTTATGGGCTATGGATAAATCTTGTGTTTTATCTCATCCACAAAGTTTCGAGACTAGAATACTTCTGATGCTATGAAAGCTAACACTCCCTCTTAGCGAGGAAGGTGTTCTCTCTAGTGTTGCACATTCTGCCACAACACTTTGTCTCTATACCACCCTCTGTCACGTTGTTGATGTCTAGCCATTGCCCACCAACCACTGCACAATTCTGATGCTACATATGTTTTGTTGCTTACATTGTCATACTACTGCCAACTCTACATTTGCACTATAACTCCCTCTCAAATGTTGTTGTTGCAACTGAGAAGCATCCTAAATATTGAATCAATTGTGTTCAGTATGATACATCTGTCAACTGAATACTGACTTCTACTAGCCTCTTCCCTGCCCACTGAAGAATCTGCGTTACTATTGCTTTGCACTGTGCCAATCTACACTGTTTCCAACACTGCACTACGCTCCTGAGCCCCTGACTGCTACTAGTCTACAACTGTCACTCTGGAATCTAATTGCATTACTAACATTGATCCATCCTACTATTGAATATTGTGGGACCCTGTAGCAAGGTAATGATCCATGAGGAGGACACCTCAAAGATCTTGCCCATGTCCTCACTGCTCTGACACTATAGCTCTATATTTCTCCACCTCTCTCCTGGAGGTATAGTAGTAAACATCCCAAAATATTCCTCCAGCCTGAAGGATAACTAATCAATCTTAGGGGATGTTGCTTTCTGGTCCTGCTTCTCCCGCTTGTCCTTCTTCTTAGAGGACACTGCATACTATAGTGACTGAACTCACTACATCTGAAGAACTTGATCTTTGACAGGTCCTTCTTCTTCTTCTTTTCCACTTGCCCCTGATTGGGACCCTTAGATGCTAGGGCCACATTCTCCTCTTCCTTCTCACTCTTCACGTTCTTGTTGCTGATGGTGCTCTTTATTAGAGCTTACCTCAACTTCTCCTATTGTAGATCTACCCACATCGTATCCCATTTAGACAAAGAATCTATTCCCAATATGCTTTGGACAAACACTTTTCAGTACTCTGAGACATTGTTCAGTGCTAATCGTACAAGCTCTGTGGGTTGGGGCACATCTCCAATGACTACTAGCTGATCTCATACCTCCTGAATCTAAGTGAGGAAGGGATCTATGCCCTCACCCTTCTCCATCTTGATGCTCCAAAGCATTAGGGGAATTTTGAGGTCTAAAATGGGCCTCCTAAGGAAATTATAAAATAATAGTGGAAATAATAAAATAAGATTAGATTATATCATCAAAAATTTAGAGGGAAAAAAGAAAAAGTTATTTTTTCAACTCGTATTTTCAACTTATCTCCCTATTGGTTAACTCAAATTTCGAGCGTAAACACTCGTTGGATTCAGAATCTGATTCCCCATCCAAAGAGTACCCATGTTGCATACTTTCAATAGACCCAGTTATACGAAAGATGATAAATACATGAAAAACGTGATTGTAATAAATATTTTCATATATTTTTCATTTTTTCGTGTAGCAGGGTCCATTGAAAGTATGCAACCTGGTACTTCTTGGATGATGAATTAAATTTTTCATTCAACGAGTACTCCTGCACGAAATTCGATTAAAACCTTATGGAGATAAGTTGCAAATATGAGTTGAAAAAATAGTTGTTAGGTCCCTATAATACTAGTGATTCCCCCATTACTATTGTCATTGTAGCCCTAATTGTTATTGTTGTGCCCTTATTGTCCCCATATTGTTATTATTGTGCCCTATAAAATCCCACTATTGTTATTGTTTTTCCCTTATATTATTATTGTTATGTCAGCTTTGATTATATTGTGACCCCTTAGACTCCTATATATAGAAAGGAGGTTTTTTCATTTGTATCATCGAAGAATAATACATTTGTGTAATGTAGAGGAGGTTTTCCCCTCGAAGAGGCTGATTTTGAAGTCGTTTATCTATCTTTTCTTCTATTTTGTGAGCTGGTTGCATAACATTTTGTATCAGAACTTTGGATTCTAGGGTTTCGCTGCTCCAAACAGGTGACCTTGGGAAAACCATCATAATTTTCGCTCTGAGCATCAGATTGAAATTTCCTAAGGAATTATAGAAATATGACAGAATGTAGTTTTCTGTGTATTGTTTTCAGATCCGAAGGTCAAAACAGCGATACGTGGCAATTCGTACAAGTTCGCTCTACTGAAAAAGGATATAATCAGGTCATCTTGGGAGATTAGGCATAACTCTTTCTTGGAGAATCCAATTTTGATTAGACTGGTGGCATTGGTAAGAGGGATACCGCAAGAAAAACTTTAGACCTTGGAGATCCGCAATTACAAAGATACAACAGATTCAATAAAAAGTGTGTAGTCTTTTTAAAATTTTACATAAGTTTGGGTTGAAAAATTAGTTTGAAGTGATTCAAAGGGCGTAGTGAAGCATAATTATCATTAATTCATGCCCTGAAGAAAGAAAATGGAAACACCTAGTAAGAAACTTGAAATATCTAGCATGACTCATGAAGAAGAGGAAGAAATGCAACATGATATATCAAAATTATGAGACAAAGTGCAACAAATTTCACTCTCACAAAAGGTAACGGAAGCTAAGATGGATGGTCTAAAGAAAGGCGTGGAAGCTAATATGAATGACGTGGAAGCTAAGATGGATGGCATGGAAGCTAAGATGAATGTCGTGGATGCTAAGATGGATGGTATAGAAAAAAGACTGAAAGGAAACATGGAATATTCGAAGATAGTTTTGACAAAGTTGCTACAAGAAATTCTTATTAATGGTGAAAGGGTAGTAAAGGAAACTCATGATGAGAACAAAAGAAATGTTAATCATGATTTCATAGGCTCCAAAATTGGATTAAAGACCCACCTGTTCCAAAGATCGATATGAGGAAGTTTGATGGCAAGGATCTCGTAACATGGATACTTCAGATGGAGTAATATTTCAATCTCCATAATGTGCAAAACACACAAAAGGTACGCATTGCAACTTTATATTTGGAACCAAATCAGTTTGTATGGTATCAATGGCTTTGCTCTCATAAACAAATTGTCACTTAGGCAATTTTTACGGAAGAAATGATAAATCTCAAACAAAAGAGTTCAATGATGGAGCACATTGAGGACTTCCAAAAATTGAATATAAGGGTAAAATATATTTCAGAGGAGCATAGGATTGATGTGTTCATAAGGAATTTAAAGGGTAACATCCAACATGAGGTTCACCTTTGGGAACTTGATTCATTGGAGAAGGCATTAAGGTTGGCAAGAAAAATGGAAAGCAAAATTATAGCAACAAGGAAGCCTACCACTCACAACTATAAATATGGAAGTGTTGTTTCCCCTAGCCTTCCATAACCTACAAAGTTGACACCACAAAAATTGGAAGAAAAAAGAGCAAAATGACTTTGTTACAATTGTGATAGTAAATACACTAAAGTTCATAAGTGTGCTAAGAAGAAATTATTTTACATAGATTATGAAGAGGAGGAAGAAAAGGAACAAGAAACGTCAAAAGAACAGGATATACACCAGGAACAAACCCTAGATAAAGAAGAAATGAATCCGACCATATTTTGTAATGCACTGGCCGAAATTACCACTCCTCAAACTATCAAAATAGAAGGACATATCAAGAAGAAAAAGGTAATAGTGTTGATTGATTCTGGTAGTACCCATAATTTTATTCATTGTAAGATAGCCAAGGAATTGATTGCTTCCTATATCGAGCACCAAAGTGTCAAGTGATGGTTGCAAGTGGAGGAACCATAAATTTCTCTGGAAAGTTCCATAATATCAAGCTATCCAGGGAGAATATATATTAAATAGCCCAATGCTTTCCATTCCAATGGGTGGTGCTGATGTTGTACTAGGAGTCCATTGGCTACAATCTTTGGGTACGGTAGCTTTTAATTTTCAAGAACTTTTCTTGAAATTTTCTTTAGAAGGAAAGGAAGTTGAGTTAAAGGGGTATTGTAGGGATACTGAGAAATATAATCAACTCTAACGTAATGACAAAGCTTCTAAAGAAAGAACAATGAGGGGTAATTTCACTATTATGTTCGCTAGAGGTTCCCACATCTAAATCATCTATTTCTCCAAATCTCCAAAAAGTCTTGGACAATCATTCCAAGGTATTTGAGGCTCCCAAAGGCCTCCTACCTATCCATGATCATGATCATGCTATTCATTTGATTCCACGAAGTGTTCCTCCAAACATCAGGCCTTACAGATATCCCTATGTCCAAAAGAGGGAAATTGAATGTATGGTTGCAGAAATGCTAGAGGCTGGTATAATTCAACCTAGTCAAAATTATTTCTCTGCTCTAGTAGCATTAGTGCACAAGAAGGATGGATCATGGTGCATGTGTATGGATTATAAGGAGCTCAACAAGATTACTTTTAAAGATATATTTCCCATTCCTATCATTGATGAATTGCATGGATCAATTTACTTCACCAAGTTAAATCTTTGTTCAAAATATCATCAAATCAGAATGAAGACTGAACACATTCTGAAAACAACATTTAGAACTCGTGAGGGTCATTATGAATTTTTTGTCATGTCTTTTGGCCTTACTAATTCACCTTCTACATTTCAAGGTTTGATGAATTCCATTTTCTAATTCTTCCTTAGAATATTTGTGTTAATAATTTTTGATGATATACTAATCTACAACAAGTCTTGGAAGGATCATGTTCAACATGTTGATAGGGTGCTCAAACTATTGGAGGAGAAACAATTATATGAAAAATCTCCAAATGTTTCTTTGGAGTATAAGAGGTGGAATATCTGGGTCATATTCTATCTTATGAAGGTGTTAAGGTAGACCCTAGCAAAATTAAATCCATTAAGGAATGGAAAATACCCACTTCCATAAAGCATCTGCGAGGATTTCTCGGGTTGACAGGGTATTATCACAAGTTTGTTAAGAATTATAGGAGAATAGTAGCACCTCTAACAACATTACTGAAGAAACATGCATTTTCTTGCACTCCAGAAGCAACGGGGGCCTTTGAACATCTTAAAGAGACAATGTGCCAAGCACTTGTCTTAGCTACGCCAGAGTTCACAAAACCTTTATTGTGGAATGTGATGCCTAAGGAAATGAAATTGGTGTTGTTTTAATGCAAGAAGAAAGACCCATTGCTTTGGAAAGTCGTCCAATCAAAGGAAAGTATTTACACAAAGCTATTTATGAGAAGGAAATGTTGGCAATACTACATGCACTTAAGATGGTGACCTTATCTAATGGGAAGACACTTCAAGGTTAAAACAGATCATGATAGCCTTAAATACTTTTTAGAACAAAGATTATATTTAGAAGAGAAACAAAAATGGGTCACAGAGATGTTGGGTTATGACTTTGAAATCATCTACAAAAAAGGGAAGCAAAATGTTGTGGCAGATGCACTCTCAAGAAAGGATGAGGATGTAGAAGCATTACTTTGTGCCATTTCTATTATCCAACCAGATTGGATAAAAAGCAAGGGATGAATGGAAGAATGAAGAATAAGTGTGAGAACTCATTCAAAAGTTACAATAGGATCCCAATACATATGATACATTTAGCTGGAAAAATGATTCGTTATGGTACAAAGATTGCTTTTACTTATGTAAGAATTCCCAACTCAAACAAAATATTCTTATGGAATTGCACACCTCTCCCTTAGGAGAGCACTCAGGATTTTTAAAAATTTACCACAGGGTTAAGAAGGATTTTTTTTGGGATGGCCTTGCATCTGATATTCAAAAGTTTGTGGCAGAATGTTTGGTTTTCCACCAAAATAAACTTGAAACAATTAAGACCTCGGTTCTATTACAACCTTTATCCATTCCAAGTCAACATTGGGAGAAGGTTTCAATGGATTTTATCACATGTTTACCCAAGTCCGAAGGAAAGAGTGTCATCATGGTGCTAGTTGACAAAGTTACCAAGTATGAACACTTTTGTGCATTATCTCATCCATTTAAAGCCAATACAATTTCTCCTGCATTTATGGAAACAATTCAAAAGCTACATGGAAACCCAAAGATTATTGTAAGCGACAGAGATTCTGTTTTCACTGGAAACTTTTGGAAAATATTATTTTCTTTTCTTCGTACTCAGTTAGCTCATAGCTCATATTATCATCCTCAATCTAATGGGAAAACTGAGATAGTAAACACATGTTTGGAAGGATATATTCATTGTTTTGTATTTGATAAACAGACACAATGGGTCAAATGGTTACCTCTGGATGAATGGTTGTATAACACTTCCTTCCATACTGCAACAAAAATGACCCCATTTATGGGACTTTATGGATATCATCCACCGCCTATCACATCATATTTAAGAGAAAATTCTAAGGTTCAAGCGGTGGAATATGACATCGAGCATCAACAACAATTTCTTCAACTCTTAAAAGCTAAATTCACTTTGGCAAATAATAGAATGAAAGAACAGGCAAATCAACATCGCAGTGAAAGAAGTTTTGATGTAGGTGATTGGGTATTTCTATGGATAAAACCATATAAACAAATGTCCCTCAAGCAAGTCAAGAAGGATAATAAATTATCACCAAAGTATTATGGTCCATACAAGGTGTTGCAAAAGATCGGTACCATGGCACACAAATTGGAGCTTCCTGCAGCTTCCCGAGTGCACCCAGCTTTCCATGTTTCATGCTTAAAGAAGGTTATAGTTGATGAGCTCCTAGTTCAAACAATATTGCCAGAACTTGACGAGGAAGGAAAAATCATATTGGAACCTAAAGCAGTCACGTAAAGAAGAAATCGACAGCTACAAAATCAATCAATTTCAGAGTATCTCATCAAGTGGAAGAACTTACCCGTTGAAGATTCCACATGGGAGGATGATAATTTTATACAGAATCATCCATAACTACTCAAGCGTTGAGGACAACACTTTTTTGAAGGAGAGGGGCTTGTTAGATCCCTATAATACTAGTGATTCCCCTATTACTATTTTCGTTGTAGCCCTTATTGTTATTTTTGTGCTCCTATTGTCCCCATATTGTTATTATTGTGCCCCATAAAAGCCCACTATTGTTATTGTTGTGCCCTTATATTATTATTGTTATGTCGGCTTTGATTATATTGTGACTCCTTAGACTCCTATATATAGAAAGGAGGTTTTTTCATTTGTATCATCCAATAATTATTCATTTGTGTAATGTAAAGGAGGTTGCCACCTCGAAGAAGCTAATTTTGAAGTCATTTATCTATCTTTTGTTCTATTTTGTGAGTTGGTTGCATAACAATAGTTTTATTATTTTATCATTTTTTAATCTTTTTACTCCTAAAATGGTGAATCATCCCCCATGATTGACATCATCATTCTGAATCCTATTGATTCTTATAAAGTTTATTTTGATTGTACATTTTTCTTAAAAGGCCCATTTTAGACCTCAAAATTCCCCTAATGATTCTCATGGAGAAACATCTTCCACTGCTCGGAAGAACTTTGATATAGTGTGGAGAGAGCATCCCACATCTCTTTGACAATGTTCTTGCTAGATATATGAAAGACTATATGATCTCAGGCTCCATCCAAGATCATTTGCTTCACCTTCACCATTTCTTTTATGTACTCTTTGAGCTGATCGACATCCTCAAGAACTACTATGACATTCTCTATATAGGCTTTCATGCCATATTCATCTAAAAGGAAGGACATCCTAGCCTTCCATATGACATAGTTGGAGGCTCCCTCCAATATATCATGATCTCTAAGCCCAAATGTGGCCATCTTTGAATTTGATAAAAAATCTCTATCTTTCCTCTGCTCAGTTGTTGCTCTGCGACTCACACTCCCTTATGGAATGCACAGTCCTACTAGCTGCTACTACCACCTACAACTGGGAAAATCAAATTTCTTGGCTATAAACCCTTTGAGAGAAATCTCCCTCTGTGTGTCCAAGTTCTCTTCCTCTTTCACTCGAATCTTCTCAATGATTCTACTGCACTACTATCTAGAAATATTTCCCAGTTCTACCTATACTTGTTGGCGTCCTGCTATGAGAAAATTGAACTCTTATTGCCTACTGCAACTAGAAGTTGAATTTCTGCTTTGTCACTCGCACTACCTAGCTAGGTTTTGTGCAGTCCTTAGAAAAAGTGCACTACTACTCCCTATGAACAATGAATTTCCCCCTCTTCTTCTCAAAGCTATTGATCTGATCCTTGCTCTGATACCATGTGAAAATTTCACCACTAAAATCCTATTGCGACAACTAGAAATTATTCTTCTAATTGTTAATTAATTTAACAATTTATTTTCTACAACAATAATAAATAAATCACATTACAACCTTCACAAATAAAACTACATAAAATAATAACGTTGGTAACTGAGAAATATGGTAGCGCACACACATAAAAATTAACACCATTATTTGTTGACAAATGTCCCCGGAAAAACCCAACTTGGGAAAAATGATGCAACAATTGAGGGTTTTATATTATTAAGCAACAGTGAGATATTATGAGTACAACTAGATACCCAAACTGGCAATCCACTATAGGAAACCTAGCCAAAAAAATTAGTGAGACAAATTTTGTCTCACCTAGCATTGATCTAGGTCTGAAATTGGCTCTTAATGGGCTCCAAGAAACCTATGCATTAGCCTCTATGTTAAATCCCCGCAGACACTAGAACGCTCTGCCTAGAAATGCAACTAATCAAGTTGTTTGCCCAATCCAACCTCTAAGAATGACTTTTTAATCGAGGTTGTCATTGATGACAATATGGCACTTTTCGAGATGGCAAATATTCTTGAGATGCCTGGTTCCAGATGATGATGTCATGACTCTTGTTAGACAGGGATGCCATCAATTAATATGTCAAGCTACTAATGAAGAAGTCTTAAGAAGTGCCAAGTGCCAAATGCCAATCGTGTGCCTTATTTGATGATCTATACCTTAACCCTTGATGACATATGGATTACTACACTTAATGAATGGCACTTGATGATGGCACTTGATGAGGTCTTGATAAAACGGTTGGAAGACTAGATGATGACATGAAAGATCTGATTTGATGCTTGGAAGACTACCTTGTAACTTTCCTATTGATGTTGCCTATGACATATCACTGCACCATTATATGATGACATAGGATGATGCACTCATTGCTGGACAATATCATGATGACATGGATTTCCTACATGATCCTAAGATAGAATCCAAACAATGGAGAAGCCATACTATCCCAAACATTCCTCATGTCGTCCCAAACTTTTTATGCACAAAATTTAAGGACAGTCATAAAGAAATATTATTTTTGCCACCTTAGAGGCATCTTTTCTCAATGGGACTAGACCATCTTAAAGAGAATTTTTCCTCTTCCAAACGAGCCCTTACTTGCCCCAAAACTCCCAGTGGTTGCTGAGAAAATGAATTTTTAAGTTGAGAAATATATATTTTATTGCAAACCGACCTACACTCACTCATGAAAGTCGGCCTCTCAGTTAAGGGACGTTTCCCTTCATTTGGAAGACGAAATCACTATTAATACAAGTCTTAACACTCATTTCATGCAAGAAATTTCGGTCAAAGACACATAAATTCAAATAGAAGCTATAGGAGCCCGAGGAAAACTTGAAGATTTATTGTTTGGGTTAATTCCTTTTATAGTGGTGGATTGTCACCTTATGAACTCGGATTTCAAAGTCAAATTTTCGGACAATCTTGTGGGCAGTGGCTCGCATTAGTGAGATAGTCACATAAAGGAGCTTGTCTTTAATTGTAGAAAACTGTTACTAGTGCAACAAGTTGTGGGAGCCACCTGTGATTAGTCTCACTGTTAGGGTCCCACCCTAACCCCCTTATCTATGTAATGGGACCACGTCATAGTCAAGAGTCAATAAAGCCCAT
>APFE030038711.1:0-22814 GCA_000404065.3 Pinus taeda
TTCCCAAGGAAAGACAAAACAAGAGGAAAATAGAACATATGAAGGAGAGTAGAAGACAAAATATTACCGATATCATGAAAACCTAAGGAACAAGGGGTGTTGTACCATAGAGGCTACAATAACTCATTTGGTAGGGAGGAGTGTGCTAGCTAAATTACATTTACAAGTCTCACTCGTATACACATATGTTTTTTTTGTGTAATTTGCATATTATATCTGAGAGATACATTTCATATTTTTTCTATAAATTGCATGCATTGTGTGGGAAGTATAGCTAATTAGGGTCACTAAGTCCAATATATTCTTTGTATCTATTTTTGTCTTGAAAAAAATATTATGTGAATAGGAAAAGAAAATTATGTTCTATATGCATGCATATTAAGGAATTTGGAAAGGATTCAAGTAATATTGTAAAGTATCTATGAATAACTTATGATTATTCCTTGTGGACGTGGCCAAATTATGTTGATTTTTGAAAAACAATAAGGTAGATGATTGTGTAATAGCCATTTTCTATTTGGATAAGTATAGAAACAAATCAAAATTCATTTTGAAAAACATGCATGGTAGTAAACATGATATTTATGCATTTTATACCTATTAAAATATTATATCAAATTAATTGTTGAGTAAGATGTATTTATAGAAAATTTACAATAGTATTTATATAATGCATGACAAAAAATAGTCAAGTTATTACTAGGATTTTGTTAATTTTTATGTATTTCATATAAAAGTATGCATGAGAGGGAAAATTCATCATATATGTATTGGTCTATAGAGGGAGAAACACTCTAATATAATATCACCTAAAGCTATACTATTTAGTAACATGGAATTACTCTAGGCTTAGAAGCAGGGTCAATAATAGCTTTGAGAGCTAAAACATTACAGGGAATCATGTAGTCATATATGAGAATAAGTCACTATATGAAAATTTTGTTGGGAAAATTAGATTTGGACTTTAAAAAGGTACAAGTGTCTTAGGTCTACATTCCAAGGGACTACATGTATAGTGTTAAATTTTGAAATTGTATCTAGTTTCATTTTTCATAATATAGATAATTTCATTAATGTATTTATTATATTTATTTTGTTAAAGCATGTTCTTCCTTCTTGGAGTAAAAGGAGTCAGAAATAATTTATTTGATTCAAAAGAATATTTATTTGAGTCATGGCCAATTTTGACATTTGAAAGAAAAAGAAATCAGTTTTTATTTTTATGTCATAAGCCCACAACATCTTAAGTCAGCCTAATGGCACCTATTTGACCCTCCTCGAAAGTTATATATGTGTGTCAAGTTAAACCTCTTGGAGGCATAATTCATCAACACATTATTTACCTATTATTGCACCAAGACAAGATGGAAAATGGATTAAGTCAAAGGAGACAGAAATAAGTCAATGGAGAAAGAGAAACCGAAGTTTTCCTCCCTAAGATAACTCATATGTGAAAAGTATTTGAGGTATTGTAGGGATGAAATTCGACCTCTGTTGTAGGGCGGTAAAGATTTTTTTTTACTAGATTTGGAGCAAGTTGACCAACATTGACTTTCAATATTAGAGGCGAATTGGAGGAGGATTTTGACTTGGAATATTTATGGTGGACTAGGTCATGGATATATCATATTGATATGATTCTATGACAGAAGTATTATTGGGCTTCCCCTCTTGTCATGTTTTACCTTGGCTAGTAGCCACAACATTGGTTTCTCTTGTCTAGTTATGATCTTTATATTTTGTACATTAGTATAATTGATTCATGAAGAATACAACCTAACATTCACAAGTAATTGTAAAGAAGAAGAATAAAAGATTAATCTCTATTTCACTTGGTTCCAACATTGTATCAGAGATAAGGTGAAGGAAGGAAGCTTGGAGATCACATTTTTCTAGTACTCTTGATTGAAGACATCTTTGTACCAACTCTTTCTCTCTCTTAACATATATGTACATTAAGGAATTTCTCAAGGAGATAAGTATTCTCCTTAAATCCATAAAAGGATATATCACTGAATCTGTTTCTAAATTATCTTAAAGAGTGAAAAATGGGAATTTATACTCTCCTCTTATAGGTTCAATTGAAGATGACAATACTCGTAAAATTGATAGTGGAGATTGAAGGCATTTGAAGGGTGAACTTGGACATCTTAATACTCTGTCCAAAGGAATTTCTTCTCACAAAGCTAAAATTTAAGAATAAATTAGCTATCTAGTCAAAGGAATTAGATCTACCTCCAACAAGCTAGATGCTAGTAGCAAAATTCATCTCAATATCATCCTCTATGTTTTAGGTTTGAAAAATAATGTACTCTCTATTTATTGTTTGGAATATAAAGAGACCATGACAACATTTATTCATGTAAAAAAGTTTGTTTGGGCTACAAGGTCTAGTATAGATAATGCTAAATTTATTTAGATTCATGAGGAGAGGTTGTATAGTCTTCTAAATTCTCCTCATTAACCTTTAGCAGACATTGAAATTAATCCATATGAATTGTGGAATATAAGATATGGCCATGTCCATTACAGAATATTTCCATTTTTGAGTCAACTGGTTATAGGTATTGCCTAATTGAAAGAGGAATATGGAGGAGTTTCTCAAGAGTTTTTCCTTAGAAAAAATATGAAGAAGCTATTTTATAATAGTGAATTAAGATCCAAAGATATATTTGACCTAATTCATTTTGATTTTTATTGTTCCATGTTTGAAAAATCACTTGTTGGTCATCAATACGGGTCATTCTATAAAAACTAGATATATTTCTTGAAGTCTACAGATGAAGTATTCGAGAAAATGCAAGGCTTCGATGAACGAGTTGAGAATTTAATAGAAATAAGGATCTAGACCTTAAAATTTGATAACTTGTGGAATTTTTTAAATAAGTTGGGATAAGAGTCATGTTACATTTTCAAGATATTCACAAATTCTCATGGGGAGAAGCCACTATGAATGAATTCTACATTCAAAGTAGAAGCCCTCAAAGAATTCTTGGTGATATAACTCTAGAAGAAGATTTTATTGGAAATAAGCCTAATTTTGATGATCTTTGAATCTATGGATGTCTAATATACATTCAAATTCGCAAGGAGAAAACAAGGAAGTTGGATCTTGTAGGTACCAAAGGAATCTTTGTTGGTTATAGTAACCCATCTAAAGCATATCAAATCTTAATCAAAGAACAACGTCATATTGAAGTATGTATAGATGTCACATCTGATGAATGTGTTACATTCAAGAAGTAAAAATATATCCCTATTGATTTTGATGAATAGAAAGGACTAGACATTCCCAATGAAGATAGTCCACAACATATCAACTCTCAAGAGCCTACAACTAGTTGTCATGAAGAACTAGAAGAACCAAGCAAACCAATATAACCTACCTAAATTAAAGAAGCTCTAAATAGACCATAGTGGCTAAGAACAAATTTACAAGAAGTTGAAGGAAATGCAACTACAAAAGGATAATTCAAATAAATCAAAAGACACAAAATATACTCTATTTATATAGATTATATGACCAAACTCATTCAATAAGAACCCTCGACCTAGGATAAAGGTGTAAACAACAAGTATGGAAGATTTCAATGATGGAAGAATATGAATAAATAATGAAGAATGATGTTTGGGAAATCATTCATAGTCTAAAGGATAAAAATGTTGTGAATTCCAAGTGGATTTATAAAATTAGGCATGCAACTAATGGAAGCATTAAAAAATATAAAGCTAGATTTGTGGCTCGAGGATTCTCTCAACAAGAGGGAATTGATTATAATGAAAAAATTTCTCCTACAACCAAATACATAACTATCAAGACCCTTATCTCCCTTACAACTTTAATGCCATAGAATATATGCCAAATAGATGAAGACAACTTTTCTTAATGGAACCATTGATGAACAAGTTTAAATTGAACAACCTAAAGGATTCAAAGTGCATTGAAAGGAAACTCATGATTGTAGATAAAAAAAGGGTATACATGGCTTAAAACAACCCCCTATCTCATGGTATTCTTATATAGATACTTATCTAAAAAGGCATGAATTTATTAGAGGTGTTGCAAATCCAAATTTCTACATAAAAATAGTAAATAATGAATGAGTAATCATTTGTTTATATCTGGATGAGTTATTAATAAAAAGTGCGGAACATCTCATTTGTGAATGTAAGAATGATCTAATACTTACTTCGAAATTAAAGAAAATATGCTAATGCAATGTTACTTGTGAATTGAAGTTTGTAGAAACTACGTGAGATCCTTCTTGGTTAATGAAAATATGTGAAAAAGATTCTACAAGAATTTGGAATGATGGATTGTAAACCTATAGCAATGCCAATGATCACAAATTTGAAAGAGTTGAAAACTTCAGACTCAAAGCTTGTTGATATATCATCATATAGGTAGTTTATTTTTTCTCTAATATACTTAGTGAACACCTGACGATATATATGCTACACACTAAATACCATAAGCTAAATTTTGGTGGAAACTAGACATGATCGTTGGGTAGCAACACAACAAATTTTGAGATATCTTCATGGAACTACAAATTATTGTTAGATATATTTTGTAAGAAATGATATTTTATTATTAAGCTATATTGATTTTGATTGGGTAGGTGTTGAAGATGGGAAATGTACTACTCGCTCTTGTTTTTGTTTGGGTTTTGTTATGGTTTCTTGGATGAGTAGAAAATAAGATTCAATTATGTGAAATACTACTAAAGCTAAATATATGGTAGCCAATGAAGTCTGTCTTGAAGTAGTTTGGCTCTAGTACTCAGTCTTTCATCTGAGGTTAAAACACATTAAGGTCAAATATCATTATGTTCAAATCATGGTGGATGATGGAGTTGTGAAGGGCCATTCTATCTTGACTAATGAGAAGGAAACGTGAGTACTGATAAAGCCTCTTCCTAAGGGAAACCTTGAGTACTTTCGAGAAAATATTGGGCTTGTGGGTATCTCCTTCCAAATTGGGAGGGCGTGAGGATGGACACCATATTGTCCATGTGTCATGTACTATGGTCAAGACTAATTGTTGTATGTCTAGTAAATGAACACTAATTAGGAGAATGGTGGATTAGATCAACATCTTGGATGACCATTCTTGAATCATGTTTTGTGGCTGATTAGGATTAATATCCTATGTTGGATACATGGACTTGGTAAAGAATGATGTATAGGAAACGCTTTTCCTTATACTAGGAAACGGTCTTGTGAGGAAATCCCTTAGCAGCACCTAGGCAGTGGTGTCCAATTAAATGCCTCTTAGAATTGTTCTCTAATATAATGGAGAGATAGAGTGTACTTTTCAAGCCCTAGGTAGTTTGACAATGTTGGTCATGATGATGTTATCCTCATTTTTTCTTATCAATTTGGATCTATTCTTATATGAATATTTTAAATTGAGAATATCCTATTGATTCATTATTAATACCTCCCTAGTTAAGAGGGAGTGTTGAAATTGAAGCTAGATTTGGTACTCATAAGATAAATATTTTCATTAGTGTATTTATTATATTTATTTTGTTAAATCATGTTCTTCATAATTAGAGTCAAAATAATAAAAAATAATGTCTTTGAGTCATGTCCCATTTGGACTTTTGAAAGCAATATAGTTTAATGTTTATTTTTATGTCATAATCTCATAAGATCTTCAAGCCAACCCTCCCTAGACAAGTCAACCTAGTGGCACATATTCGACCATCATAGATAGTTGTATATAAGAGTAAATTTTGTCCTCTTATGGGCACAATTCATGAACACATCATGTATCCGTTTCTGCATCAAGACAAGAAGGAAATGGGACAAAGTCAAATGAGATAGAAGGAAGTCAAAGGATAGAGAGAAATAAAAGTGTTATACCCTAGGCCAACCCACACATGTGTAAATTTGCAGTTATTCTCTTAGGTATTGCACCATTGAATTTTTATCTCTATTCTAGGACTGAAAATCTTTGTTTTGACTAGATTTAGAGAACATTCACCAATCCTGGCTTTGAATATTGGAGGGGACTTAAAGGATGGTTTTGGCTTGGAATATTTATGGAAGACTTGTTATTAATCTTGGTCTTAAATATAACATCTTGTTGTAGTTTTATAAAAGAAGGACTCATAGGTTTCACCTCTTGTGGGGTTTTTCCCTAGCTAGTAGCTTAACCTTTGATGTCACTCATCTCTTTGTGATATTTATATTTTGTAAATTTGTATAATTTCTTGATGAAGAAGACATAACTAGTAATAAGAAGGCAAGATAACAGTCAAAAGTAATTATCAAGAAGAGGAATCAAGAATTGATCTCTATTGAACTTGGTTTCTCTATAGTAAAAGAACGTGCAAATAAGCTCAATGAATAAATAAGAAATTAATTTAATTATAATATAGGAAATGATAATAGGATAGAATACTGAGAAAGGTCTGAATACAAGAATGAAAAACATCAGCATTAGATAATTCCATAAACTAGACTAAAATATAGGCACATGAGTAGCTGACCTTGCAATGTTTATAGTACATTATACACATGTTTTTGTATAAGCCATAATTCCTTTACTCAGTAACCAAACCATTGTAAAAAATTGAAATTTAATTCTTGTCTAAATAACTTGTGATGGGAACAAATGTTTAGGATGTGAAATATATATTTTTAAATAAAATCTATGTATAGTAGAGATAGTTGTAATAGACTTAGAGATCAACTAATTACATAAAAGGAGGAATAAATTACTGAATTAGCTGAAGATGGAAAACATTGGTTTCTACATTCTGCTATTACAAGACCATGTCAAACATAGAAGATTAGAGATGAACCATACTTGGAGTTGTATGAAGGAAACCCTTATATGTAAATTAAATAGTTAAAATAATCATAAAATGTCGAATAATAGAAATGTAAACAGAAAAGTCTTGTTAAATATGATACATGTGAAAAAAAAATTGTCTATTAAACACCATCTATGGATACATGATAAAGTTACAAAATATTTTCATCGGAAAATTTCTCGCTTTAGATAATGCACACATAAATTCTTAAGGTGGAGGAAGAAACCATAAAACACTCTTTCGTCTTATGTTACATTGGTTTATTTATTTGGCAAATGAAACCCCAGGGTCTTGAAAATAGAATAAGAAGATAAATAACCAAATACACAGACATCGAATTGTAAGTCATGGAAATAAAAGAAAATTATATGAATTATTGTAAACAATGGCCAAAGACTTAGGTATTCAAACAAATAAATGTGATATGGTTTAAAAAATAAATAATGAATTAAAGCCCTTATCTTGGTATACAAAGTATTCACAAAGAAAGGATAGAAGTTAGTTTTTTACCTATTTCAGGACATCCACACTAACAATTGTTTAATATATTGCACTTGATAAGTGAATTGCACCATCCAACTCATTCCAAGATAAAAACTTGGGAGAAAGAAAATAATTGTTGGCCTATGGTATAATGAAAGGTAACTACACATTAAACTAAGAAAACCCATAATCAATTCTTTAGAAGAAATAATAACTCATTGATTATGTAAACTAGTTCCTAATTTAGAGCTAAGTATCTCACAAATATATCGAAGGGTTCCAAGGAATACCTAACAAAAATTATAGGCACCAAAATTAGATCATCCAAAAAATATTAGGACTAACTGAATAAATAATTTTTGGAAAAGAAAGTTGTAATTCATTACCTTGTCTTACCATTCTACTAGGGAATATTGATGAAGATTAAGAGGAATTAAAAGTTTCTAATCTGAGCTTTAGTTTACACCATTGAGTGATAATGGGGGTTTCAAAGAAGAGTTTGAAAGTGAAAAAATAAAAATTGAAAGGAGGGGCTTGGGAGGTAGTTTTTCACAGCCCTTATGGCATGGAAGTCCAGGAAATAATATGAAATATTTTCATGATTGAAACAAAATTCCAACCACATCCTAACTATCTCCATCACACCTGTCACATGGAGTTTCGAGAGAATGTATGCATGGTAAATACATGCAGTGGACCCAGTATTATACATAAGAGTTGTGGAATGTATTTCGAGTAGTAGTTTAATGATTTCTTCCAAATCACATGATAAGCACAATTGGTCACACATAGAATACGTAGGTAGTGGAGAACCAGGTCAAGTGATCAAGTCTCCTTCCATGTTCATAATTTCTTTCTTAAAGTAAAGAAAGTAGAAGGAAATGCATTGGATTATTCCTTAGTGTTGTTACTTTGGCTAAAGTTGAATGATAATTACACTTGGAGTATTTACAATAATGTTTTTATAAATAATTGACATAATTTTCTCCACTATACTCTCTCTCTACCAAACTTTTATAAACCAAAGCTCTAGTTAGGAATCAATTTAATAAAGTATTTTATAACCAAAGCTTTAGTCTGAAATTATAATTAAATTTTGAGTTTTAGAAGTGAAGTGGTTTCCTTACAACTTGGTATATACAATTAAATCGAATGGTTCTAGTGGCACTTCCGAAATGGTCAATCTCCTCACTCGATCATTGAATATTATCTTGAACTTCTAATCTGATGCACCATGGCATCTTCCCCTTGAGGGGGGTTCTCAAACCCCTCTTACCATACTTCCATTGTAGGTGAAGATTTTTATGTCAGTCACTGAGAGAATTCTCCCAATTCACGTTCTAGCATTACAGGGGTACTATTGTTAGGTGACCTACACAACCGTACCATTCTTGGAGTATCTTAGTAAAACAAGAACCATAATAGATTCCTCCCAGAAGTCACAAAAATATCTTGTTACAAGGTGAAACTACATTTTCTCCCGAGCTATATTGGACACATGTACAACTATCCTCTCATTTTCAAGTACTTACGTGTTCAACCCGTGAAGAATGACCCAACCCTCCAGATAAAAAACAAACAAAAACCCAAATGCCACATTGAATGTAATTTGGCAACAGGGGATTTTTCAAAATGGCTTTTAGCAACTTAGAAGATCACAAAAGTTAGGACCATATTTCTTTAATAGCTCCATGCTTTTGATTTTCTTCTAGACCATATGATGTAATCTTGAAAATTAGAAGTTATTGGCTACCCATATCTCGTTTTACTTGTATACCTTGCCTGTTGAAAATTGCCAAGAGGACATAATAGCTAGCATTGGTAACACCTGTGTATCCTATATACAAATATATGAGATCATGAAGAGAATAAGATATACTAGCTATGAATCATTATGTGTGTATATGAATATCTCTTACCCTCTTCTAGAAAACATCAATATCTCCTTGTATGAAGAGGTCATCGCCTTGCACATTAATTGTCTATAATATCCTAAGCATGGATAAAAATTTTGGGGCTATCCCCTTTTCAACACCCACCACCCTTAACTCCTACTATAGTGGTATATGTAGATGGATTATACCCTTGGAATGGATGAAATAAATCCTAGAGGAATCCCCTAATCAAAACTTAGGAGCACCATCAGTGCAACAATAAATATGAATGCTTACCAACATGGAAGATTTTATGGAGAATGGTGAAATAACTCGGGAGAATGTAAATAGTAAAGGCCCCACTAATCCAAATCCATTAGTAAAGAAAAGAAAAATATCAAAGGAATATGATGATAATTCCAAAAACCTTCCCAAATGGGAAAACATGGAGATCAAGTAATTAATCCCAAGCATACAAATCTAGAAGCTGCCAATGATACCCAATGATAGAAAAACTTGAGGAAGCTAAAAACCCTAATGTAGGTGATCAAATATTTTTGGGAATGTTG
Organism: Pinus taeda; assembly: GCA_000404065.3. Taxonomy (NCBI): domain Eukaryota; kingdom Viridiplantae; phylum Streptophyta; class Pinopsida; order Pinales; family Pinaceae; genus Pinus; species Pinus taeda. The sequence continues at coordinate 9,754 of APFE030038711.1, forward strand.
GAGGAACACAACAACCAAGAACCAAGGGTTTTTCCAAAACACAAAATGATCCACCTTAGGCAAACCCTGGTCCTTGTCCAAAATAACATGATCACCCATAGAATATCCTTGCTCCACGAGAAGGGCTAACAAAATCACACTTGTCTAGTTCTCAATATGATCCCAACGAAAGATCTAAGGAAAAAATAGAGGTGGAAAGTGTTATCACTCAGGTTGTCCCTAAGCTCCTGAAGGGATACGACCAAGGTAACCACAAACCAATCTTTGGATTGCAGGTTCTAGCCCACCTGTAATCATAGAGGGCTCTCTCTTAATGATTAAGCTTTGTTGATGATGATTTTATGCTAGTTATTGGGTTCAGTGGTTTTTTTTGTTTGGGTGGAAGGGATGCTTGAGTGGAGGGAAGATACTTCCAAGAAAAGAGGCAAGGCATATCAAGATAAGTTTCAAGCCATTGGGCATGGAGTCATGGAGTGAAATTGATGATGCGTTTCCTTGGTCACAAGAGAAAGGAGGAGCAAGGTAGTTGTTCGTGAAACAATATCCAAGCTGAACGGAGATGGGTGAGGGCTAAGGAATGAGAGGCAACAAAGAATCTCTCAATCAGTTTTAGAAAAGGGAATATGAAAGAACCATATTTAAGAGTAGCTAATAATTCCTAAATAATAGTCATTCATAGGTGAATTAGAGTAAATATGAGCCATGCGGAATTCATATTTATGACTAAACCAAGAGGAAAACATTAAGAAGGCACAAAAACTGAGCGTAGAGTGCAACAAAGCAAATTCTAAACCAGACTTTTGTTCCGTGACTTGAGCATATATGAAATTGAAATTACAGAGATGAGAAAAACTTATTTTTTCATAAACAACGCAAGAATTCCATCGTTCACTCTTCGTAACCATTGGTAGTGCATCAAATAGTTCATTCTCCAAGATTTCAGTAATCTTTGATTATAGAACTCATCTGGTATACAATACGAGTCTCTCTTGGAGCAACTCAAGCAACATGACAAAAGCAACCAACCAAACCCCAATACTTCTGCCTCAGTAGTATATACAGGAGTTATTTACAAAATACCTCGTAGGGAAATATCTGGACTTAATTGTGCCCATCTACTCTGACATAATCAATAACTATTATGAAGAAAAATTGCACAACAATAATCCAGAAAGTAAATGCATTTAACTAGCTGTTGTAGGTTTCCTCATTGTCATTGACTCCTGGACTGAGAAAGTCGGTTGATGACCATTGTGCTGATGAGTTGTTCTGGGCGTGCTGTCACCTGCCACCTGTTTAGCTGGTTTGAATGCTTTTTAGCCCTTATTCATCAATTGCTAGTTTTAAATTTCCTGTTGGTAGGGCTTGTATAATGAAGTTTCCTCATGCAGGAAACAAATGAAGAGAATCAAAATTACTTTAAAATCTTAAGCAAGCTTTGCCACCATTCTTCTGGTGGTAACTAATGTTTTCTTAATTTGAACAATATTTCATCAGCTTCTGTATATGTATAATAAGTTGGCCATACTGGAAAGAGATGTTTTATTTCATGTTCAATGTAAAATAGATCTTCCAGTTTATTATACAAAGTCTGCCCTGTGGGAGGGATTTCTTCTTCTGTGTTTCTTGATGAGGCAGTGATCTGAATTTGTACATAAGTATGTAGCCTATATGCATACTACTCCTGCTTTAACAACATTCTTGTGTAGGTGACCAGGCTAGGTAAACCTCTCCTCTGTAGATTTGCCATTTTTTGTCTAAAGGCCTGTACTTCTGTGTGCATCTCTTGGCACTTTATTTCTATGGTCTCGACAAAATTCCTCATGGTTAGCACCTTCTTGACTCTCACAATAGTCTTTGTTCTGTTTTGAATGTTCAATGCTATCAACTGGTCACGTGTATGAGTATTTAAAAAGTGAATGAATTTGTTAGCCAACTCAGGCTTGTCTGCTAATAATGCGCTGGCCTTTTGAGTCTCGTACTGAGCTATTTCCATCAAATCTATCTGGTCAAAAATGGTTTGAATCCTTGTCCATTGATCAACAAGATCTTTGCCAATGTTATCCAACAAAGTTGTTTTGATTTGAGTCAGGGTTGTATGGAGATTGAGGTCTTTCTCCAAGGCCTTTATCTTATTTTCAAGAGCCTTTGTTTCCCTGGTTTTCTCAGCAACTGAAACCTTTGATTTATCATAGCTAACTTCAATCTTAGCTATCTTTTCTTTGGTTTCCTTCATTTCAATCATCTGTAATTCGAGAGCCTTAATCTCTTTCATCATGGCCTCCATGCCCAGATTGGCCCCTTGTGCTACTGCTACTGTGGTTCCTGATGTGGTTGATACTGTGGTTGAAACATCTATTGCTGAAGTTGAAGCTGGTGGAGGTGTTGTTCTAGTAACTGCTGGAGGAGGAACTGAGATTGTTGGAACCAATAGAGGAGGTCGTGAGGCCAACTCAGGCTGCTTTCCTTGTAAAGCTTCTTCTAGTGCTTTCTCCGTGTCCAGTATTCTCTAATTCATTTTCATAAGCAGAGTGTACACATCCTCCATTTTTTTCTGTTGTGCTACTTCTGTAGTCTGAGGATGTATGGTTGGCAACAATTTCATTTATTTTTTGAGGGCTGCTATATCCTCTTCTTTCTTCCTGATCAAGGCTTGTGTTCCCTTGGGGTCTTTGGGATCATGTCCCATCTCTATTATGATTTCCTCTAGGGATTTTATCCTGTTATCTTTGGCCAATGATGAGGCCTTTTATAACTCTAGCTGGGCAGAGGTATTGTACAAGGAGTTTTGCAATCTATGAGCCAGTAGAGCCTTATCTGCCAGAGTGGAGTACGCCATTTGTACTATCTACATATGCAGCTCAATCTGATCTATTGGGTGTATCTCCTTGGAAAGGACTTCCAGATTAGTTCTTATGTAGTCTGTAGCTGATTGTGGTTGCTGCACGGTTGGTCTAAAGTGACTTAAAGTCATTTTTCCTGCTTCTATGTCATAGGCTGCCATCAGCGTCTATTGATTTGTTGGGGCCATCCTTAGCAGTTGATTATACAGCTGGAATCTTATTGGTTCATTCCTAGCTTTGATTTCAGTAAATGCCCTCTTAATGTCTGAGCCCCTTTGCGCCTGTTGTTTGGAGGATGAGACCTCCCCACCTAGTTGTCTGTCGCGCTCCTGTTGGAAGGAGCTGGCTGATGTCTCCAAAATAGGAGGGATCTGCTTCCCTGAAGGGCCCTCACCTCTAATGTTTCCAAGAGTTTCTTCTATAATATCTCCTCGTCATAGGGATTTAACCCTTGTATTTTCTCTCCTTGCTGGTCGGTTGATGTACCTGTAGGTGTACTCTCTACTTGGTCCCTCTTCTTACCTCTTTCCTCGTGTTGAGGAGTTGGTAGCACAGGAACTTCAGGTGCTTTTGTTTGCGTTGAGGGACTTTGTTCTTGGCTTTTCTATGGATTCAGAGAAGGCTGCTCCTTCAATGTGCTCTCTTGTTCAGAGTGCTCTATTTCTTTGTCCTTTTCTGCCGACGATATGGCTCCCCTAACTGGCTGTGGTGAGGTGGCAATTGAAGGGCTTGCTCCCACTGGTTGTGGTTGTATGAAGGGGACCAGTGCAACATATTCTAGGTCAATTTTCTTCTCAACCTCTTTCATGTCTTTCTATAATCTTTCTTCTTCAGAATTTTTTTCATCATCTAAAGAACCTTCTACCCATTCTCACAAATTAGCATGTTGCTCTATGTGAGGAATTGGCTGATGCACATACCCTGAAAGCTTGTGTTTGACTCTCCTAAAGCTTATGAAGTGTTCGGGGTCATATGGTTCCCAGTAGAAGCTTTGTTTTAACCACATTTCCTCTCTTAATATCTTATCTGCATCCTTCTAGGCTTCTTCCCTTTTGTTGAAAACAAAGGGACCCAGTTGATGTCTGATTTTCAACTGTGCCTTCTTGTTTTTTCCATGGAAGTGAACTAGGTCAGCATGACTGAACTGTCTTAAGTATTCTAAGGAAAAAATCCTCATGGGAATGTACCTTGGCAGCTTGTAGGGAGAAAACTCACTCCCATAAATTCTAATTACTGTATGTTTTTGGTAAAAGTGCCAATCCCCAATGCTGTAGTCTTTGGATAGATGCAAAATTCTTTGCATTTCAGCAGTAAGTCTAGGAGGAGGAGTCTCCATTAACAAACAAGTAGCTGGGTAAAGAAAGAGGTCAATGAATTCACAATATGTATAGGGAGAACAGTGAATTCTATGAAAAACTGAAGTCCATAAGATTACAGATCTCCTCTCTCATCTTGAATCAAGTTTCATGAGAGGGATTTTGAAACTATGAGGGTGATGGTAGAGCAGTAGATGATAAATGCAAGAGGTGTATTTGAAAACTCTTTCCCTATCCATCGTCATGAATTTCTCATGTATTTTGTTGGCTATGAACGTGGCATAGTCATAGATGACAACACGGGGATGCCCTCGGGTAAATATTTCTAATAGTTGGAACACTGTCTCGTCTACGAACTCACCTATCTTTCACCCTAAGATGTAGGAAATCATATCCACCATGAGCCTACCTGTTTCATTGAATGAGGTGTGATGATATGGTGGAGGATGATCACTCTGATATTGTGGTATCATGAATAGCTGGTTAAATCTTAATATCTCTGCCTTAGAAAACCTCATACTGCTATCAATCAGGTGTTTCAGGGTGAGAGGGACCAAGGATTGGGGAGGCTCATAATTCAGCATTTGGTTGATGAATTGAGGAGTGATATAAAACAACACCGACCCATCTAGGCTGAGTATTGCTCTTAGAGTGGGTTCATAGCGTGAATGATAGAGATGGATGAAATCAGGCAAGAAATTGAATTGTGGGAGGTAGTAGATAGGCATACTGGATTGCCAAATTCCCAGGAGATAAATATTATTTTTATAACTTTTTTTGAATTGGTAGACAGTTTGAAGGTGAGAAACAAGGCCCCTCATGTCCTCAATCTGGAATTCTCTATCGGCTAGAGGTATCAACTCCAAGTCCATGTGTGGGGCATTCAGAGGAGGAATGTTCAGGGCAACTGGGGCCTCCATACCTTGTGTTGTTTTGATTGGGTGAAATAGAGGTGAAATAGCAATATGAGGTAGAGATTGAGGCTCTGTGGACACTCGATGGGTACAACCACTGACTTGTTATTTAAATGGACCTCACAGTATAAATTTTATGGAACGCAGAAGAGTGGCAATAGTCTCGCCAGATGCTTCAACAGGAATGGGTCGAAATTAGAGGCTCAGTGGGCATTTGACACAATGCTGAGAGGATGGGAACCAAATTTCGCCTGAGGGGCATAAGCTTGTAGAGGGATAGGAAATTAAGGATTCCTTTTATAGGAAAAAAAGCTAGAACTAATGAAAAATAGGATACTTGGGCAGTTTGGCTTAATAGCACAGAGATTTCAGTATTTCGCGGGCAACCATCAACGAATAGAGGGGAGGAATAACCCTTTACAGAGGGAATTAGCTCAGGCTGTAAGTTTATAGAGAATCACGAGCTCAAATAATAGGTGTAGGGAAGTGGGTGATTGGTGGGAGTATTCTTAAAAGCCAAAAAGAAAGTTCGTTTCAGAATTTTGAACAAAGAAGCATTAAAAGAAGGTTTTGGGTGAAAATTTGGGTAAATATCTATTATGAGGACACGAAAGGCACTTGACAAGTAAAAATTGAGCTGCTGAGACGAACCACGGTGCCGAATTTACAAGTTGGCTAGCTGTTGAAGTCTCGGGAGTGTGAAATAACGGAAAACCGCATGCACGTTGCTTTCACAGTGAAAAACAGACATGAACCGAAATAACCTTTTTCACGACTTTTAACTCAACTTTCCAGAATTTTGGCGCTTTTTTGGGGTTTTTGGCGTTTTCCCAGGATGATGTCATCATGACATGTTTTTTGTCGGGTAGCGGGTACGGAAGATGACATGGCCGTTGACGTGGATGATGACGTGGCAGTGGACACCGTGGTAGTTTGATGACGTCAGCTGGTGACATGGCACAAGTACAGTACGGTGGCAGGTGATGTCAGTGAGGCACGGGCAAGAAAGGGTGAGGTGAGGTGACGTGGTAGGGTGATGCAGCGCTGGTATCTGCGGGGGGCGGAGAGCGGTTTTGGATTGCATCGAACCGCCTTTGGTACGGAGGTGGTATTTGTCAAGGGCGGCCCGATGCAATCGGATGCTGCCAGCTGTCCCGATGTACAATGATGAAACCGTCAGACATCGGGTGCTAACGCACCAACATAAAAGGGCACCCGATATGTGTAATAGCCGTAGGATCTAGGGGAGGGGATCAGACGGTGGACGGGAGGAGAAGGTGCGCGGGGTTTAGTACAAGTGCACACACGTTAAATTTTAATTTTGGTGGCCGTGAGTGGGTTTAAACTTTAGTTTAAAGTTTAAAATAAAATCGGGTTTGGCTATTTATCAATCGGATATTGATCAACCCCAAAATGGAGAGCGAGGGAGGGTTAATATGGTTATTTATTCAACCAAAGGTTAAATAAATCCTGAGTGAACGCGGAGGGGTTAACAATGGGTTACAAGTGGACCCAATGTTTTCCAACTTTAATCTATTAGGCTATAATTGCCCACAGGTGGGATATCTAGTATTTATTGGGGTTTTTATATAGCCTCTTTTCAGAGTAGGGGTAGGGAAACATGGTTTAGGGAGCTATACAATAGAATTAGATGTTGATATGGGTTCTCAGAAATGACAAGGGAAGTGTAGATGCTAAGTTTATGGATTAGAAACTTAAGCATAAGGAAATGAATGTATTCTAGAAAGATTAATTTTTACACAAGAAATATGGCTTTTTTTCACTAAGCCAACTCAGCTGTCAACCTGGCTTTAGTAAAAAATGGAGTGAGTTTGGACTGCTTGGGGAGATTCCAAGGTCTTTAGGGGGATGTTAGTTAAATGATTTTTTGGGGGAATGAAAATGGAATTAGTCATGCTTCATTGTTGTACTGCCAATCAACTGCCAAGCTGCCAACTTACACTTGAGATGAGCCCTTTTTTTTATAATCCAAATGGTAATAACATCTTTACTTCTGCAACCTCACACTACTTACCCAGCTTAATAATCCTAACATTTTTTCTTCGCTTGTTTTGGGTGCATTTGAATTAGCAAACCCTGATTGTCCTCTTTCTTCTTTTGACTGCCCTCATATCTAAATCTACCCTTATCTCTTCCAAGGGCCCAGATTAAGCAGTTGGGCTCCTTTGATTCTCTTCCTATCTAAAATTAGCCAAGATTAAGCTGTTTGGACAAATTATTCATTCTCTATATTCTACAACAGGAAATTGAAACCTAGGGAGAGCAAGATTAATTTGTTTGGACCTCCCTTTGACTAAGAGTTGTACAAAAATGGAATAAATCTCCAAAATTGGAATGCAACAGATGAACTTTGACTTGCACACTTTCATGGCTTCTTTCTTTGGTGTCTGTTTAGCAAATATGGAGCATTGTAGTATGCAAAGTATGAAATATTTGGCCTCTAAAAATGTCAATCATGAAATATGAGTAACCTGGTGCAGCAGGAGGCTAACAGTGGCTCCACTCGGGGATGGCTTCTCCTTGTGAAAATCCAAGAACAGCAGGTCAGACTGCCTTGATGTTTTATTGTTGTTCTATTATGTCTGCACCTTCCCTTTGATGGCTAATTTATTTATGAACATAACAAAAAACTTGAAGAGCTTAGGGCCTTCACTTCGGGCTTTAACTGCAGCAGGGTTGTTGTCCAAACAAAAAATTGAAATCCTACCTACCTACTCTAATCAGTACTTCCCTTGCTGATTAGGTAAAATGAAACAGCCATTGCAGCCATTTAAGCAATTGTAGAGAGAACTGAATTGGCTGACTGGTTGTTACAGAAGCTGAAAGCATTTTTTGGTCATGTGTCCCCATAACCAAAATCAGGATATAGAAAGGCCATTGCTGGTGTGTCTGGTCCTCACAGAGAAAGTATGTTAAAGATTTTGAGTTGAGGAGAAGCTCCATGTAGTTTGCTATAGGATCAATAAACATATCATGTGGGATAGTTTCCTGTAGGCCTTCTTGATTTGATGGAACCATTGCATCCTCAATAACCAACCCTGTCATTATTCCTTCAGTTCTTTTCTTGAAGTCATGGTTATGCCAAATCTGTAAGTCGAACGTTAATCCCATTTTCTCATGACTGGGGGAAGGAAGATCTTGAAAAAAAATTTAGGATCACTCAAATTATATGACTGGATTTGAGAGTGAAATAATTCAATTTCATTTTCATATCTTTCAATCACCAAATCAAGAAAAAGATTATGCTGGCTTCCTTTTGTTTTTAACAACACCAATCTTAGAAAGTCTTCATCAAGCTCAAACTCTGATAAAATTTCCCTGAATCCATCTAAAGCTTCATGAAATGAAAGATTTTCTACAGACGTGGTCATCCTGTTTGATTGTTAGCACTTTGGAACATGGAATATTTAGGGTTTGGAATTGGTTCCTTCCTCCAGCGGAGTCTTGATTAAAAATTAAGTGGAGTCACCAGGTGGATGTCTTAACTTTGAGGAGCCTGACCTTTGTCCACCATCAAGGATCAGAAATAAACTTGAAAATTTCTAAAGAAAGGAGCACTTTTCTCAGAAAACCTGTATACTACTTCTTTTGGGAATATCTTGAAGATTTTTGGGCTATGGAGGCCTATCGTTGTCCCAGTGGAGCTTTCCAACTTGATTTGTGTGATTATTTGAGGAAGTTCCCCAGTTGAGTCGCCATTATGTTATCACTCAGGTTGTCCCTAAGCTCTTGAAGGGATACGGTCGAGGTAACCACAAACCAATCTTTGGATTGCAGGTTCTAGCCTACCTGCAATCAGAGAGGGCTCTCTCTTAATGATTAATCTTTTTTGATGATGATTTTAGGCTAGTTTCTGTGTTCAGTGGTTTTGTTTGCTTGGGTGGAAGGGATGCTTGAGTGGAGGGAAGATACTTTCAAGAAAAGAGGCAAGGGATATCAAGATAAGTTTCAAACCATTGGGCATGGAGTCATGGAGTGCAACTGATGGTGCGTTTTCTTGGTCACAAGAGAAAGGAGAAGCAAGGTAGCTGTTCGTGAAACAATATCCAAGCTGAATGGAGATGCGTGAGGGCTAAGGAATGGGAGGCAACAAAGAATCTCTCAATCAGTTTTACCAAAGGGAATATGAAAGAACCATATTTAAGAGCAGCTAAGAATTCTTAAATAATAGTCATTCATAGGTGAATTAGAGTAAATATGAGCCATGAGGAATTCATATTTATGAATAAATCAACAGGAAAACATTAAGAAGGCACATAAACTGAGCATAGAGTGCAGCAAAGAAAATTCTAAACGAGACTTTTGTTCCGTGACTTGAGCATATATGAAATTGAAATTACAGAGATGATAAAAAATTATTGTTTCATAAACAACGCAAGAATTCCATCGTTCACTCTTCGTAACCATTAGCAGTGCATCAAACAATTCATTCTCCAAGCTTTCATCAATCTTTGATTATAGAACTCATCTGGTACACAATACTAGTCTCTCTAGGAGCAACTCAACCAACATGACAAAAGCAACCAACCAACCCCCAATACTTCTGCCTCAGTTGTATATATAGGAGTTATTTACAAAATATGTCGTAGGGAAATATCTGGACTTAACTGTGCCCATCTACTCTGACATAATCAATAACTATTATGAAGAAAAATTGCACAACGATAATCGAGAAAGTAAATGCGTTTAACTAGCTGTTGTAGGTGTCCTGATTGTCGTTGACTCCTGGACTGAGAAAGTCGGTTGATGACTGCTGTGCTGATGAGCTGTTCTGGGTGTGCTGTCACCTGCCTCCTATTTAGCTGGTTTGAATGTTTTTTAGCGCTAATTTCATCCGTTGCTGGTTTTGATTTTCCTGTTAGTAGAGCTTGTATAATGAAGTTTCCTCATGCAGGCAAAAAATGAAGAGAATCAAAATTACTTTAAAATCTGAAGCAAGCTTTGCCACCATTCTTCTGGTGGTAACTGATGTTTTATTAATTTGAACAATATTTCATCAGCTTCTGTATATGTATAATAAGTCAGCCATACTGGAAAGAGATGTTTTATTTCATGTTCAATGTAAAATAGATCTTCCAGTTTATTATACAAAGTCTGCCCTGTGGGAGGGATTGCTTCTTCTGTGTTGCTTGATGAGGCAGTGACCTGATTTTGTACATAAGTATGTAGCCTGTATGCATACTGCTCTTGCTTTAACAGCTTTCCTGTGCTGGTGACCAGGCTCGGTAAACCTTTGCTCTCTAGATCTGCCATTCTTTGTCTAAAGGCCTGTACTTCTGTTTACATCTCTTGGCACTTTCTTTCTATGGTCTGGACAAAATTCCTCATGGTTAGCACCTTCTTGACTCTCACAATAGTCTCTGTTATGTTCTGAATTTTCAATGCTATCAACTGGTCACCAATACAAGTATTTAAAAAGTGAATCAATTTGTTAGCCAACTCAGGCTTGTCTTCTAATAATGCTCTGGCCTTTTGAGTCTCGTACTGAGCTATTGCCATCAAATCTATCTGGTAAAAAATGGTTTGAATCCTTGTCCATTGATCAACAAGAGCTTTGGCAATGTTATCCCACAATTTTTTTTTGATTTGAGTCAGGGTTGTATGGAGAGTGAGGTCTTTCTCCAAGGCCTTTATCTTATTTTCAAGAGCCTTTATTTCCCTGGTTTTCTGAGCAACTGGAATCTTTGATTTATCATAGCTGACTTCAATCTTAGCTAGATTTTCATTGGTTTCCTTAATTTCAGTCATATGTAATTCGAGGGCCTTAATCTCTTTCATCATGGCCTCGATGCCAAGATTGGTCTCTTGTGCTGGTGTTGCTGTGGTTGCTGATGTGGTTGTTGTTGTGGTTGAAACATCTGTTGCTGAAGTTGAAGCTGGTGGAGGTGTTGTTGTAGTAACTGCTGGAGGAGGAACCGAGATTGTTGGAATCAATAGAGGAGGACGTGAGGCCAACTCAGACTGCTTTCCTTATAAAGCTTCTTCTAGTGCTTTCTCCGTGTCCAGTATTCTCTAATTCATTTTCATAGGTAGAGTGTACACATCCTCCATTTCTTTCTACTGTGCTACTTTTGTAGTCTGAGGATGTAGGGTTGGAAACAATTTCATTTGTTTTCTGAGGGTTGCTATATCCTCCTCTTTCTTCCTGTTCAAGGCTTGTGTTGCCTTGGGGTCTTTGGGATCATGTCCCATCTCTATTATGATTTCCTCCAGGGATTTTATCCTGTTATCTTTGGCCAATGATGAGGCCTTTTCTAACATTAGCGGGGCAGAGGTATTGTACAAGGAGTTCTGAAATCTATGAGCCAGTAGAGCCTTATCTGCCAGAGCTGAGTACACCATTTCTCTTGTCTGCATATGCAGCTCAATCTGATCTATTGGGTGTATGTCCCTGGAAAGGACTTCAAGATTAGTTCTTATGTAGTCTGCAGCTGATTGTGGTTGATGCACGGTTGGTCTGAAGTGACTTAATGTCATTTTTCCTGCTTCTATGTCAGAGGCTGCCATCAACCTCTGTTGATTTGTTGGGGCATCCTTAGCAGTTGATTATACAGCTGGAATCTTATTGGTTCATTCCTAGATTTTATTTAAGTAAATTCCCTCTTAATGTCTGAGACCATTTGCGCCTGCTATTTGGAGGATGAGACCTCCCCACCTGGTTGTCTATTGCGCTCCTGTTGGAAGGAGCTCGCCGATGTCTCCAAAATAGGAGGGATCTACTGCCCTGAAGGCCCCTCACCTCTTAAGTTTCCAAGAGTTTCTTCTGTAATCTCTTCCACTGCATAGGGATTTAACCTTTGTCTTTTCTCTCCTTGTTGGTCGGTTGATGTACCTGTAGGTGTACTCTCTTCTTGGTCCCTCTTCTTACCTCTTTCCTCGTGTTGAGGAGTTGGCAGCACAGGAACTTCAGGTGCTTTTGTTTGTGTTGAGGGACTTTGTTCTTGGATTTTCTATAGATTCAGAGAAGGTTTCTTTTCCATTGTACTCTCTTGTTCAGAATGCTCTATTTCTTTGTCCTTTTCTGCCGACGATATGGCTCCCCTAACTGGCTGCGGTGAGGTGGAAGTTGAAGTGCTTGCTTCCACTGGTTGTGGATGTATGAAGGGGACCTGTGCAACATATTCGAGGTTAACTTTCTTCTCAACCTCTTTCATTTCTTTTTGTAATATTTCTTCTTCAGAAATTTATTCATCATCTAAAGGACCTTCTACCCATTCTGGGAAATTATCATGTTGCTCTATGTGAGGAAGCTGGCTTTTGCACATACCCTAAAAGCTTGTGTTTGACTCTCCTAAAGCTTATGAAGTGTTCGGGGTCATATGGTGGCCAATAGAAGCTTTTTTTTAACCACATTTCCTCTCTTAATATCTTATCTGCATCCTTCCAGGCTTCTTCCCTTTTGTTGAAAACAAAGGTACCCAGTTGATGTCTGATTTTCTACTGTGCCTTATTGTTTTTGCCATGGAAGTGAACTATGTTTGCATGACTGAACTGTATCAAGTATTCTAAGGCAAAAAGCCTCATGGGAACATACCTTGGTAGCTTATAGGGAGACAACTCACTCCCATAAATTCTAATTACTGTATGGTTTTTGTAAAAGTACCAATCCCCAATGTTGTATTCTTTGAAAAGATGCAAAATTCTTTGCATTTTAGCAGTAAGTCTGGGAGGAGGAGTCTCCATTAAAAAACAAGTAGCTGGGTAAATAAAGAGGTCAATTAATTCACAATATGTATAGGGAGAGCAATGAACTCTATGAAAAACTGAAGTCCAGAAGATTACAAATCTCCTCTCTCCTCTTGAATCAAGTTTCATGAGAGGGATTTTGAAACTATCGGGGTGATAGTAGAGTAGTAGATGATAAAGGTAAGAGGTGTATTTGAAAACTCTTTCCCCGTCCATCATCATGAATTGCTCATGTATTTTGTTGGCTGTGAACGTGGAATAGTCATAGATGACAACAGGGG
>APFE030038714.1:0-25676 GCA_000404065.3 Pinus taeda
TGCAGATGCAGATGGAACAACCTTGCTTTAAAGAAAGAACTTCCATATGGTAACCTGGAAACTCTATTTTTCTTTATACTTGGGGGCATGCAAACCTTTTATATGCAAGTGAAAAGCGACTAGCGTAACTCTAACCTCGTAGCTTTTACTAACTTCAACTGCTTAATTTAGCTCATTGGTCTAGTCAACCATTGACGTTTGTCGGGACCGATGGAAACGACAAAGTAAAGGAAAGTTTTCCCATCGAGAAGCTATCCTACATAATCTCAGTAGTTCTTTAACCCGTAGGACAGTAGTTGGTCATTCCTAGCTTGCATATAAAAGGCTTCAGAGCATAGTTGTGCATGGGGCAAGCTCCCTAAAAAATGAACCTACTAATGAGAGACATCCTTATTATACGACTGGCACGAGCAATGTCTCTGCAAAGTTCAAGCTTCTTAAAAAATAAACGTAGTTATGAGCATATGTTCCCCCAGAGTTTAAGCTCATTAAAAAATGAACCCACTTTCTATAAATAACCTTTTTGATTGCATTACTATCAACTTTTGAGCCTTGGTCATCTTCTTACCATCACCTTCACTTTTTCGTCGATCATCCACCTCCACTTGATTGTTTACCCTTTTGAGGAATAGTTGCGATGAGTGATTCTTTTAGTCACCTTCTTTACACTACCGTGACTAGAAAGTTCCAAACCTTACCTGGAACGAGCTGCTACGTGAAAATATCACTCGTTCCTCAAAGTCGAGTCTCTTTTAAGCTCTTTTTAGACTCGTAAAATATAAAACGATTTCCGAGCAATTGGCCTCTCCAACTCATTAAAGTGATTGGAAGTGCCATCCCTCCTCTATATTTTAACCTTTTTGGACCTGAGGGATCATTAAACAAAAATATCGAGTGCTTGTATTTTTCGGCTCATTAAAATGATCAGAAAAGTCATCCCTTTCGTGTTATTTTACACTTTTTCGGACTTAAGGGATTATACCATGAAAAAGCATTACTGGAGTTTCCTTTTCATCTCTTTTCAGACTCTCAAAAATTGAAAAGGACCAAGTTATCTTTGTTGTTAAACTACTTAAAACAATAGCGACAAACTTGTCCATTACAGACAAGAGCAAGTTTCACTATCGCTAGGCTCGCTAAAACATAGCGACAGGTTTGCCCAAAGGACAAATTATAGAACAAGCATATGTTATCCTCCTCAAGCTTGACAAAAATAAAGAGGTACTGGTCAAAAATGACTGGGGAAAAATTGCGAAGAAAACTAGAATAACTTTATTGGTAGCAGGTCGCTCTTGAACATGACTCTTTCACTCCATCACCATGATTGAGTCGGGTTGGGTTATTCCGTTCACCGGTCATATCACCATTGGTCTTCCGTAGCATCTATTTTTGGGGTTAACGCTGCCAATCCTTTTTCATTGTCGATGATATGTTCAAGAGAAGTCACTAAGAGAATTCACAAACCCACCTAATGCCTCATCTGCTGCAATACCTTTACGCTCCATTCTTTCATGACCACCACCCTGAACCTTGTATCAACAGATTTTTTTCACCTCCACAAAATCATTTGATCAGTTCCATGTCATAGATGTGGGATTCGTTATGGCCTCCTACGACAGCTCACTTATTGTCGACATTAGCTCATTATCCAAGAAGTTGACCTAGCAACAACCCTTTCAGTACTTTGAAGCTTGCATGCCTCAATGGCAAGTTTCTCACTTCCAGCAATAGGTTCAAATAAATGGCCTTCAACCGAAAGATTTTACATGGTGTTCGACATCGACTCATATATTCGCACCACATGAATTGTATTGCAGTACCTTGAGGGTCATTATCATTATCAGTGATTCCTCTCACGCTTGTTAACAACTTACATCATTGGTTGGTAATCAGGTGATTTCTTTCCATGTTCGAAATTAGAACATATTTTCACATGGATGAACTTGTACTTAGTGCGAGGATTGAATGATTTTGAAGACCGTGGATCTAGTTTCATCCATCCGGGATGCGATATATTCAGGGAAAATAAAGACATCAAATGTACATCATAGCTACACAGATAATCATCTAAGCCAAGGGATGATGACTCTACGAGAATCATCAGTCTAACACACGGATGGTTGTCTATCCTATGTACATAAAAATGAATTTATAAAGCTAAGCATGGGAATTCCCACCTCAGCTAGATCATGAAAATATTATGAAGATAATGTATTGTATTGTATCTTATTACAGGTCACCTTCCAGTTCGAAAAACCTTGGATCCTCATGATAAAGCATTTCACCTCACATTAGAAGATTTACGACCTCATGCTTTACGGGGAAACTGTTATAGACATATTTGGGCCCTGCAACCCCAATCACATATGTCAATAAACCAAGGGCTTCTAAGCCCCTAAATTTTTTTTTTCATACCCTAAAGGAACAAGGTCAGCTGATTACATCATTTCCCAGAAGTTCTCCCTAAAAAAATACTCAGAACTCGTCAAAACTGGACCATCTCACCCACTTCATGGTCAGGGTGTGATGGGCGAGAGTAGACAAATGGAAGAGGCTGTTTTCTAGGTGGAAGCCTAGAGAATCTTCTAGAAATTGCTCATATGACACTTGCCTCTCTGTATTCGCTTAGGGATGAGTAAGAGATCATGAAATCTCTAACTGGAACTAAGAAATATTAGAGAAATGACACTAATCAAAATCCCAGAAGATGACTAACCCCCCTACAAATATCTATATATGGATCCCTCATCCTAGAGATCCAAAGGCTGGAACTTTTTAACTTGTAAGGAAATGCTATTGGTTTCTCTCTGAGACATTGTATTCTTGGGTGATCTAGCTTTTCATGAGGTCAAGAGGGCTTTCATGCTGAGAGGATGGCACTGAGTTAGACAGCTGGGTTGTAATCCTCTCTTCTTCTACTTTTATCAATAAAGCTATTCACGTTTTCCTCCATATTCTTGTATATTTCTAAATCTTGTATTCGTGTATGCATTTGTATGGTTAATATACATCTGACCGTATATTGTTTATGGTTATAGATTGCTATGCTTTGATGGTATTATGCTGCTTTCACTCTATAAGTGTTCTTTGAACTGGGACAAGTGAGGAAAGAGTGGTGAAGTTCTGTCAAAGGGGAGAGGAAGCAAGAAAGGAGCCAAGCAAAAGATTGAGGTTGGTAGTCTCTGCTTCTCTCTCATCTATCTCTCATAAAGGAAAACATAAGCAACTTTAGTTTGTTTGTTTCTAAGATAGCTATCTGTCTTAGTGGGACTAATAGCTCTGAATGGAAACTAGTTTTCTCGGTAACAAAATGGAAAATCTGCTAGTGAATGAATAGTTTGATTGTTAGTTACTGTTATTTTCTTTATAAACTATAGACAGAGCCTGAAGTTAAGCCAGCTAGCCTTTGAATTGCTTTTACTATGTAACTACAAAGTAGATCAACACTGCTTCAATCAATCTCCAGGTTATTTTATGAACTGAACATCTGACTTAAAAACATCTTATATGCCTTGGTGGTAGCTCAAATAACCTCATTAGATCAGCCCCTATACTTTTTGTTTATTGCCTATCATTAGCTTAGCCTAAATCCATGAACTTAGCTGCAAACTATGAGTGAAAACTGAGCTCAGTCTTATCCCTGGACCATTTCACTATCTCTCATTGGCACCCTGGATGCATCGCACCTCTCGTGTATTGCAGATGAGATGCATCCTTGTTTCCCTGTGTTACAAGTGCGATGATTTAGTGAGACTGTTTCTGCCTCTAGATTTTGGTTTTTCCTTCATTTTATTTAGCTTTATTCAATAGTTTTTCTATCTATGATTAGTATATCATTCTTGATACTCTCTTACTTTTCATTATTCAACCTCCATTAATAAAGAATTGTGAATATTTTTTAATGTATTTTTCATCATTTATAGTTCTCCTTGGCAAATAGTAGCTTAATTGAATTGTCGTCTTTTGATTTGAAAGTGTTGATCTTAGTCAAAGAAAAGAGTGTTGTAAAGTCTTGCTCTTTTAGATAGTTGATTACACTTTTGCTATTGTATTTGATTTGAATCATGAATTTTTTGAAGTGTCGAAAGTAGTTTTCAAGTCGAAATTGAAAGTGTCATCTTAGTCTTCCTTTCGTTTTTGAACAAGAAATTGCTAAAGTGTCGCTTTGAGAAAATATAGTTTAGATCTATACTTAGTTTTATTTTTGTCATTCTCACATTAAGGAAACTGAAAAACAAATACATGTACGTGCATTTTCATTTAGACTGCATGCGGAAATTGATTTAGGACAGTTCATTTTAGTGTGTGCTCTCTGCTCTATGTTGAAAGAATTTTACTTCTCTTTCCTTAGTAGCTAGGATTTTCATTGCAAAAAGAAAGTAAATGATTGTTTATCATCTTACATTGCATATTTCGGAATTGCATATCTACATCACGCGGTGAAATTTAAACGAAAACTTCTTGAGAAAGATCAACTATAAAACAAACCTCAATGAACATAAAAACGCTTTGGAACCTAAGACACAACAACTAGAAGTCTAGGCTAGAGATGTATTCTAGCATCGTAAAGCCCGGTAATTATCATTTTCATCATAGGTTGGGTGATTCCTCTTCCTTGATACAAAAAATGCTAGTACAAACTTATGCTCCCACGTACCATCGAGTATATATAGGGAGACCACAATAAGCTATATCCTTTATCCTTAGGAAGCCGTGTCTTCCGCCCTATCGATCGCAATGCATTAAACACATCATTCAGGAAGATTGACTGCCATATGTAAAAGGTATTCTGTAATTTTGTGACTGGTTCGGTAATCCTTCTATCTAGATTTTAAGAGTAGTCAATTTCGTTCCTTTTTAGACTTCTTAAAAAGGTCCATCTGAGCACTTGTAACTTCAAGCTCATTAAAAATCGAAGGCGACTAGAGTCATCTTTAGATTTCTCTCGACTCTTTAAAACTGGAAAAGCAAGATGTGTTGAACCATCATAAAATTCATTTTAATCAGAATAACCTCATTGTACCCCTGTTGGTCTTAGGTTGAGAAAATGGAGTCCACCAATCAAGGATTTCCCCTTGGGGGGAATCCTAGTCCCTTCTCCTATTGGGGAGATGTTGGTGCTCCTCATATGGCTACTTTGTCTGTTCTAGGACTTACAATTGGCCTACCAGTATGGCTTTTCTTGACTGCTATCATTCAAAACATCGTAGTTTCTGAGCAATCAAATCAGCAACCAGATGATACTAGAGTTGCTCCACCGCCTTCTACTTCATTTGTTTCTCACTCTCCTTCTTCCTCTTCGCTTGGTGAAACTAATAACACTAAAGACCAAGTAATTGAGAAGAAGAAGAAAGGGAAGGAGAAGAAGAAGAAGAATTCAATGGCAAAAGGGGGCAACCATGCATCGTCTGGTGAAAATCCACACATTGTACCATCTAAACCTAAATCTCCATGTGTCATTTGCAAAGGAGACCACTATCATCGAGATTTTCCTTGCATCCTATGGATCTTAAGGGCCTAGTCTCCCCGCTTACACAATTCAGTGTCTTCAACCTCTGGCGATGATATTGAGAGTACACCATCAACTAGTGAAAACAAAGTCAATGGATAGAAAGGAAGATCTAAATATCCTTGTAGACTGTGTGAAGTGTTAAAATTGGCAACCAGGGAAAAACTTCATGTGGGTCATATTTTTCATGGCTGATAATATTTTTATTGAACTCCTCTCATCGAGAGGTGTAGGATTGATATAAAGATCATCAGATTCCGATAAGTATTCATGGAGATATCAATTTATTTTGATTATGGAATTATTATCAAGCCGTCCTACAACTCATGTAGGCTCAGAAGCCCAACACTCACATCTATTCAAACACCAACATTGTGTATAAATATAAGAGGACCTTTCCTCATTTTCACTCACTCGTCTCATCACATCTCTCTCTCTCTACTGCGCAGAAATGGGTCTCTCTTTCACACATGTGAAGCCAGAAGTTGTTGAACCGGAAGCTGCAACTGCAGATCCAAAGATTGACCTGCGTGGCCTAGAAGATCTCCTCTTTGGAACTGTGCTATAGGATCATATGAACCTCCTTTGAAATTCTCAACTTTTGGTGGTGGAATGAAGTCAATCTGACAAACGGTTTTCAAGATATCGACTGCCCTAGTTTGAAGCCAGAAACTGCTCAAACTGAAGCTACAACTGCAGAAGTAAAGATTGAGCTGCGTGGCCTAGAATATCTCCTCATCTAAACTGCACTGTAGGTTCATCTAAACCTCCTATATAAGTTGTAACTTTTCGTGGTGGAATGAAGTCAATCCAACGGTCGGTTTGTGAGATATCGTCTGCCCTAGTTTGATAATGAAGCCGCTAATGCTGATGCTGCTAATCTGGGGTTTTCTACTACTGATATGAATCAGATTTACTGTACTATTTCTCTCTATTGAATTATTGAAGATAAAAGAAGATTTGATCAAAGGTTTTCCCCACACATTGTGGGGTTTATCCCTGGCTAGCCGCCACATCTTGTGTCTCTTGCCTTGGCTTGTTTTCTGTCGATTGTTTAATGTTCTATCTGCACTTTACTTTATGTACATGTGATTGGTAATCTGTGGAATATTATAAGAAAAATAAGTAAACTATTATAAGCATAGAACATACCATAACTTAACATGGTATCGAAGCTGAGGTGAAGACAAAGCCCAAGCAAGAGTAAGAGCAATCATCGAAGAGAAGATTGGCAAGGCTATCCTAAAAGAACTATGAGGTCCTCAACACACTTTCCTACCAAAGACAAGCTCCGTGAGAAAGCTGACTATCACGGATGGAAGATGTCTATCGATCTAACCCTTGAGTATCAAGGAGTGTTGGATCATGTGAGAGGCAATATTGTTGAGCCTCCATCAAATGCATCTACTACTGCCTAGAACAAATGGAAAACTGAAGAAGTCAAAATAGAAGATCATCCGGGACCTTGTCGAAAAGTGCTTGGTGGTTTACATATTTGATCTAGACACCTCCAAGGAAATCTATGATAGACTAGTGAGTTTATTTAAATTTATTGATGCAAATCAAGTTTTGTTTCTTAGAAATAAATTGAGGGAAATCAAGAAGGGTAAAGATGAGAGTATGCAAGCATACTTCTTAATAATAACCGAGATCAAGAACGATCTCCTATCTATTGGGAAGGCTATTATTGAGATGGAAATGGCACTCAAAACTCTTGGAGGATTACCCTCTCAATGCTACGTGTTCAGGACTACTCTTCTGAACTATAATGTAATTCCTAGTTTCAAGGAATTAATGGCTAGATGCATTCAAGAAGAAGCAAGGGAAGAAGTGCAAGAAATTCCCATGCGTAAAGGTCCTTCTGCTGCCTTTTCTTCTCATGCTAAGAAAAGAAATAATTTCAGAACTAAATCAAAAGGAAAGGTTGGACCTAAGGGTGGAAGAAAAGGATGATGTTACATCGGTGATAAAGCAGGTCACTATGCAAGGGAGTGCCTTGATAGAAAGGACTCATACCGGGATGATGATCAAAATCCCTCTGATGGAAAATCCAAGGAATGACAAATTCAATAGCAAAGGTAAGAGGAGAGCTGGGGATCGAGGAAGACGACAACCATTCAAGAATGCTAGAAAGTCCAGGATGTATTAAATGCACCTGACCTCAAAAAGAACCTAGTGTCCATCTCAGAAATGGAAGACAAAGGCTACAAGGTAGCCTTCAGCAATGGCAAGGTATGTATATGGAAAAATAATGTTAAAGATGCCTTTACTCTTGGGTTTAGTGTTGATTCATTATATCAGGTTGATGGAAGTCCGCTAGGTGTCATGTCTTGTGACACAACTCTTCAGTTTGAACTTTGGCATCGGAGGTTTGCCCACCTTCATTACAAAGCTCTACTCGATGTAAGACAGATGGTAACAAGGATGCCCAAATTCCTAGTAGAGAAAGAAGGTGTATGACCAAGATGTGCTGAAGGAAAGCTCAAAAGGGGACCGTTCCCCTCAATCCAAAGCAAGACCTCCAATATATTACAATTGGTTCAATTAGGCATATCTAAGGCTGGCATTAAGAGGGAGACTACTACACCACATACTCCTAAGCAGATTGGTGTGGCGGGAAGGAAGAACTGCACGATTGTGGAAGCTGTCCTGGCCATGCTACATGATCAAAGACTTTCGAAGTTTCTATAGGTTGAAACTACAAACATTGCCGTATATGTACAAAATCAATGCCCTCATCAACCATTGGGTTCCAAGACTCCTGAAGAAAAGTTCACTGGTAAGAAACCTGATGTTTCTCATTTTAGAATTTTTGGAATTCTTGTATATTTTCATGTGCTGAAAGAGAAAAGAAATAAATTGGGTGCATCTGGAAAGAAGGGAATTTTTGTGGGCTATGGTGAAAATACTAAAGGCTATAGAATCTATGTAGTTGGTCAAAGGGAAGTCGTAATGTCACCTTTGATGAAGATATGGCTCTCAGCAAGGTGAACAATATTTCGACTTTGAGGAGCTCTCAAGAAGCCGACACCAGGGAACCGAAAGAAAAGGATGATGAATGAATGCCTGATGTAGAAAAACCCATGGATCCGATTGATCCTCCTCGACATGAGCGTTCCTCTTGTAGGAAGTGGCCTTCATGGCTTAGGGGGCTACTTGATGATGCTGAAGGACATGCTGCACCCCGAGGAACCTTTTGTGAAAGTAAGAAACCTAATAGGTATCAGGGATACCTGACCATCATGAGCACGATCATACAAAATGAGCCTTCATCATTCTTAGACACCGTCAAGCATCAAGTATGGAAGGATGCTATGACCAAAGAATATGAGTCTATCATGAAGAATGATGTCTGGGATGTAGTTCCCAGACCCTAGGACAAGATAGTTGTTACTTCCAAATGGCTTTACAAGATAAAGCATGCAGCAGATGGAAGTATGGAATAGTATAAGGCTCATTTTGTTGTTGGTTGTTTCTCTCAGAAGGAAGGTATGGACTATGATGTGATATTTGCACTTGTTGCTAGATATACGACCATCTGCTCGATCATAGCCCTTGCGGCTCCACAAGGATGGAACCTACATCAGATGGATGTCAAGATCGCGTTCCTGTATGGTTCGATCAAAGAAGAGGTCTACGTGGAGCAACCCGAAGGATTTGAGATTTATGATCGAAAATCTCATGTATGCAGGTTGAGGAAGGCTCTCTATGGGCTGAAGCAAGCACCCCGAGCATGGTATGAGAGGATCAATAGCTACTTGATGAAGTTGCAATTCACTTGGAGTGAAGTTGATCCTAAACTTTACTTTAAGGTTGAAGATGAAAAGCCTCTCATACTGGTGCTATATGTGGATGACCTCTTTCTAATAGGTGCAGACCCTCTCATTCACAAATGTAAGAGGGAGTTTGCTTTTGAATTTGAAATGGACCAAGGACTTGAAGTATGGCAGAAGCCAAGGTAAATTTGCCTATCTTGAGGAAAATATGTGGTAAAGATATTGGAAAGATTCGGTATAATGGACTGCAAGCTTGTGACTACCTCGAGGATCTTAAATTTTAGAAGTTATATGGTAGTGATGTCGGACCAGACTTTGGAAATGCCTCTGGGTTTCATAAACTCATTCGCATTGATGTTCTTGGTGAACCTCCACCCGAACATATGTTTTGCAGTTAGCATTATGAGCTCATATTTTTTTGAGCCTCACTGGATTGATGCCAAGAATCTTCCGAGATATCTTCGTGGTACAATGGGTTAAGATACACTACCGGAGATGTGAGACTACTTAGATATACTGATGTTGATTGGGCAGGCAGTGTGGTGGACCGTAAGAGAACTTTCGGGTGCTGTTTCACCTTAGGATCTGCTTCGATATCCTCGATGAGCAAGAAGCAGAAGTCGGTGGCTTTGAGAACTATCAAAGTAGAATATATTGTTGCTAGCATTACCTCGTGGGAGGCAGTCTGGTTGCGAAAGCTCTTCAGTGAGCTGTTTAGATTTACATTGGATACCACTGTGATTCTCTGTAACAACCAGAGGTGGGATTTGATTATCGAGGAATCTTGTATTCGTTAATTGCTCTAGCAGATAGACATCATCTGGGATATGGTAAGTCGATGAGCGAGGAGACTCCATCACATTAAGATGATGTACAGGTCGATACACCTTTTCAAAGCCCCGAGGAAAGATCTAATTTGTACTTTTCCAAAATGACTTGGAGTCGACAAGAAACCCTTGTACAAGGGTCCTGCATGTTGCATACATTAAGCTCTGGGAGCTCTGAGGGCTTGTGGTTATTACTGGAGCAACATATGACCACAGGGCAACTCACCCTCCCCTGGTGGTGCGCAGTGGAACAAGATGATTCTCTCTCTTGTGGAACAAGATGATTCGCTCTCTTATGGAACAGGATGATTCGATCTCCTGTGTAGCAGGATGATTAGTTCTCCTGTGAGGCCTAGATTGATTTGTTCTCCATGGCCATTGTAGCAGGATTGATGTGTTCTCCTGTGAGGCCTAGATTGATGTGTTCTCCATGGTGGCTTGGATTGATGTGTTCTCCATGGTGGCTTGGATTGATGTGTTCTCCATGGCGATTATAGCAGGATTGATGTGTTCTCCTGTGAGGATAGGATTGATTAGTACTCCTGTCGAGGCATCCTACCCATGGAGTCTGGCACTCATGGGAAGTACCTCTTATATGATCAATGAGCGGGGAAATGAAGTTAGGGACCATAGTAGTACCGATGGACGCATCATTGTATCTACCATACTCCCTATGCTAGGATGACCTCCATTGATCTGGGATCAATGATACTAGTCTGAGACCAGTGGTAGGAGTTGTACCATACTATGACGCTGACTTCAGGTCGGCTGAGACTGGTCTGGGACCAGTGGTACATACTTCGAGACTGACTTCGTGTCAGTGCAGTACTGGTCTGGGACCAGTGAGAGTGGTACATACTATGACGCTGACTTTGGGTCAGTTGAGACTGGTCTGGGAGCAGTGGTACACTCTCTAATACTGCGATTCTGGTTTGGGACTAGTGGTAGGAGTTGTACCATACTATGACGCTAACTTTGGGTTAGTTGAGACTGGTCTGGGACTAGTGGTACATACTCCGAGATTGACTTCTGTCAGTACAGTACTGGTCTGGGACCAGTGAGAGTGGTACATACTATGACGCTAACTTCGGGTCAGTTGAGACTGGTCCAGGACTAGTGGCACACTCTCTGAGATCGCAATATTGGTCTGGGACCAGTGGTAGGAGTGCTACTTACTATGAAGCTGACTTCGGGTCGGCTGAGACTGGTTTGTACCTGTGGTATGCACTCTGAGACTGACTTTGATTCAGTGGAGGATGATACTGCTCTAGGACCAATGGAGTTGTACTCACTATGACGGTGACTTCAGGTTGGTTGAGACTGGTTTGGGACCAGTGGTACATACTCTGAGACTGACTTTTGAGTCTGTATGATACATCCTTGATCATTTCTTCTTCTTCATAATTCAGACAAAAGCATAGCAGAACAGAACAAAGCAAGAGTAGTGCAGAACAGAGCAAAATAGTACAGATCAGTACAGGGCAAAACAAGACAAAGCAAGATAGGAATAATAGAGCAGAGCAGGGCAAGGGTCAGGTTGTACAGGGTAGTGCATTTGATGGATGAATAGTAATGACCGATAGACAGATTGCAAATGAAGTTCTCCCTAGTTGAGAGGTAGTGTTAAAATTGGCAACTAGGGCAAAACTTCATGTGGGTCATCTTATTCATGGACGATAATATTTTTATTAAATTCCTCTCGTCGAGATGTGTAGGATTGATATAAAGATCATCTGATTCCGATAAGTATTCATGGAGATATGAATTTATTTTGATTATGGAATTATTATCAAGCCGACCTACAACTCATGTAGGATCAGAAGCCAAACACTCACATCTATTCAAACACCAACGTTGTGTATAAATATAAGAGAACTTTTCCTCATTTGCACTCACTCATCTCATCACATCTCTCTCTCTCTACTGCGCAGAAATGGGTCTCTCTCTCACACATGTGAAGCGGGAAGCTGCTGAACCTGAAGCTGTAACTGCAGATCTAAAGATTGACCTGCATGGCCTAGAATATCTCCTCTTTTTAACTATGCTATAGGTTCCTCTGAACCTCCTCTGAAATTCACAACGTTTGGTTGTGGAATGAAGTCAATCCGACGAACGGTTTGCTAGATATCGACTGCCCTAGCCTGAAGCCGGAAACTCCTAAAACTGAAGCTCCAACTGCAGAAGTAAAGATTGACCTGCGTGGCCTAGAAGATCCCCTCATATGAACTACGCTATAGGTTCATCTGAACCTCCTCTAGAAGTTGCAAATTTTGGTGGTGGAATGAAGTCAATCCGATGGTTGGTTTGTGAGATATCGTCTTCCCTAGTTTGATAATGAAGCCGCTAATGCTGATGCTACTGATCTATGGTTTGCTACTACTGATATGAATCAGATTTATTGTACTATTTCTCTCTATTGAATGATTTAAGATAAAAGAATATTTGATCAAAGGGTTTCCCCACACATTGTGGGGTTTGTCCCTGGCTAGCCGCCACATCTTGTGTCTCTTGTCTTGGCTTGTTTTTTGTCGATCATTTAATGTTCTATCTGCACTTTACTTTATGTACATGTGATTTCTAATCTGTGGAATATTATAAGAAAAAGAAGTAAATTGTTATAAGCATAGAACATACCATAACTTAACATAAAGGCAATCATGCCCTGCACCATTGTCCTTTCCTGGATGAAGCTAAAAGATTCTTGGATAACTGTCCTGCTTCACCACATCGACTTCCTCCTGGATATAGGAAACTCTTGCCAAGTCCATCGCTAGTTGAAAATCTGATTGACACACCTCTCTTATCAGTTTAAGAACCTATCATTAAAGATAAACCCTCTGAATCCACACCAGACCAAAGTCAACAGGTCTAGATAGTAGTCGACCCAGTCTTGCCCTCAGAAGGTCCACCTTTAGATGAAACAGTCATCAAAGAGAATGAGAATGACACCGTTCAAATTCTTTTTGTTAACACAAAATCCAATGAATATGGGGGAAATCTACCCATTCCTTTACTGCAGGAAGGAAGTCCTTGAGAGATTCATCTGGCCATTTATTCGGTCCCTCCTCCAAGCAATCTAGTCATTTCCTTCGATTGGAAACTACTAGGGAGACCCTGCCTGCCATCTAATGTACCATTCTGAATCATAGTACAAGCTTACAAAATGATCATGGCTGGTACTATTATAGATTAAGGGGCTTCCATTAGTATCCTTTCCTCAACTGCTAGGAAAACACGTCTTTTGCCATCGCTTTTGCCTGAGATTCGAAATCTGTTAGGCTTCAACAAAGGAACCAATTGACCGTTAGGGATCCTTCCAAATTTGCCTATAACTTTGAGAAGGAAAATTGTTTTTCTGAACATTATGGTAGTCCAAGGGCCATTAGATTACAATCTACTCCCTGGACGTGACTACATTTACAGCATGGGAGCTCTTGTTTCCTCTCTCTTTAGGGTGATGTGTTTCCCGTGTGAAGGCAGAATGGTCCAGCTTGTAGTCCATCTCTCGTTCCCTGGTTCAAACATGGCTACTAGTCAAATACCATCTCTAACTGGTCGTTTTGCACAAGGAGTGTCTTGTCAACCTCCAGACTGTCCACCTGATGAGCACGATTGATTCGATGAAGGTGACTAAACCCAGGGGGCATGCGCGCTAGTCTGCTTCGGCAGGAAAACCCCAGATATAAGGTAGGTTTCTGCGTAGGATATATGACTAGTGTGACATACCCGTTCATTTAGAAAAATGGGATTAGACTAGAAAAAAATTCCCTTGTCAAAGGTTATGTGAGTGGAATCTCGTACCATACGCCTTTGTTCATTTCAATGGACAGAGCCAAGGAAGTGTTTTGTCTGCAGATGCAGATGAAACAACCTTGCTTTAAAGCAAGAACTTCCATATCGTAACTTGGAAACTCTATTTTTCTTTATCCCTAGGGGCATGTAAACCTTTTGTACGCAAGTGAAAAGCGAACAGTGTAACTCTAACCCTGTAGTTTTTACTAACTTCAACTGCTTAAGTTAGGTGATTGGTCTAGTCAACCATTCGCCTTTACCGGGACCGACGGAAACGAAAAATTAAAGGAAAGGCTTCTCATCGAGAAGCGATCCTACCCAACCTCAGTAGTTCTTTAACCACTAGGACAGTAGTTGGTCATTCCTAGCTTGCATATAAAAGGCTCTGGAGCAAAGCTGCACATGGGGCAATCTATCTAAAAAATGAACCTACTAATGAGAGACATCTTTATTATATGACTGGGATGGGTAATGTTTCTGCAAAGTTCAAGCTCGTTAAAAAATAAACCTAGTTATGAGCATATGTTCCCCCAGAGTTCAAGCTCATTAAAAAATGAACCCACTTTTGGTAAATAACCCTTGTGATTGCATTACTATTAGGTTTTGATCATTGGTCGTGTTCTTAACATCACCTCCACATTTTAGTTGATCATCTGCCTCCACTTAATTGTTTACCCTTTTGAGGAACAACTATGATGAGTGATTTTTTTAGCCACCTTCTTTACACTGTTATGATTGAAAAGTTCCAAACCCTACCTGGAACTAGCTGCTACCTGAAAATATTGCTCGTCCCTCAAAGACGAGTCTCTTTTAAGCTCTTTTTAGACTCGTAAAATATAAAAAGATTGCCAATCAATTGGCCTCTCAAGCTCGTTAAAGTGATTGGAAGTGCCATCCCTCCTCTATATTTTAATCTTTTTGGACATGAGGGATCATTACACAGAAAGATCGAGCACTTGTATTTTTTGGCTCATTAAAATGATCGGAAAATTCATCCCTTTTGTATTATTTTATACTTTTTCAGACTTAAGGGATTATACCACGAAAAAGGATTACTGGAATTTCCTTTTCGTCTCTTTTCAAACTCTCTAAAACTGAAAAGGACCGAGTTATGTTTGTCATTAAACTTGTTAATAGAAGTCAAACTTGTCCATTACAGGCAAGAGCGAGTTTCACTATCGTTAGGCTCGCTAAAACATAGCGACAGGTTTGCTCGAAAGGAAAATTATAGAACAAGCATATGTTATCCTCCTCAAGCTTGACAAAAATAAATAGGTACTGGTCAAAAATGACTAGGGGAAAATTGGGAAGAAAAATTGAAGAACTTTTTTGGTAACGGGTCACTCTTGAATATGACACTTTCACGCTATCACCATGATTGAGTTAGGTTGGGTTATTCCGTTCACCAGTCATATCACCATTGGTCTTTCGTATCATCCATTTTTTGGGTTAATGCTACCAATGCATTTTTAGTGTTGTTGATATGTTCAAGAGAAGTCACTCAGAGAATTCACCATCCCAGCTAATGCCTCATTCGCTGCAATACCTTTATGCTCCATTCTTTCATGACTGTCACCGCGAACCTTATACCATTAGATCGTTTTCACCTCCACAAAGTCATTTGCTCCATTCTGTGTCATAGATGTGGGATTCATTAAGGCCCTCCTATGACAGGTCAATTCTTGTCGACATCAGCTCTTTATCCAAGAAGTTGACCTAGGAATAACCCTTTCAGTACTTTGAAGCTTGCATGCCTCAATGGCAAGTTTCTCACTTCCGGTGACAGGTTTACATTAATGACTTTCGACCAAAATATTTTACGCGGTGTTCGACATCGACTCATGTATTCACACCACGTGAATTGTACTATAGTGCCTTCAGGGTCATTATCATTATCGGTGATTCCTCTCGCACTTGTTAATAGCTTACACCATTGGCTAGTAATCAGGAGATTTCTTTCCATGTTCAACATCAGAACATCTGTTCACATCGATCAACTTGTACTTTCGGTGGAGATTGAACGAGTTGGAAGACCCCGAATCTAGTTTCATCCAACCGGGCTGTGATATATTCAGGGAAAATAAAGACATCAAATGTACATCATAGCTACATAGATAATCATCCAAGCCAAGGGATGATGGCTCTACCTGAATTATCAGTCTGCCACATAGACAGTTGTCTATCCTATGTACATAAAAATGATTTTATAAAGCTGAGAATGCTCGCCTCAGCTAGATCATAAAAGCATTATGAAGATAATGTATTGTATTGTATCTTGTTACAGGTCACCTTCTAGTTCAAAAAACCTCGGATCCTCATGATAAAGCATTTCGCTTGACATCAAAAGATTTATGACCTCGTGCTTTAGGGTGCAACTGTTATAGACATATTTGGGCATTTCAACCCCAATCACATATGCCCATAAACCAAGGGCTTTTAAGCTCCTAAAAGTGTTTTTTTATACGCTAAAGGAATAAGGCGAACTGATTACATCATTTCCTAGAAGTTCTCCCTGAAAAACTACTCATAACTTGTCAAAACTGGACCATCTCACTTGCACGATGGTCAGGGTGCGATGCATCTCACCTATTGCACAAGGGGAGTGCGATGCATACTGAAAATCTCTTCTGTAGGGTGCGATGGGAGAGAGTAGACAAATGGCAGAGGTAGTTTGCTAGGTGGAAACCTAGAGAATCTTCTAGAAATTGCTCATATGACCCTTGCCTCTCTGAATTCGCCTAGAGATGAGTAAGGTATCATGAAATCTCCAAGGGGAACCAATAACTATCAGTGAGATGACAGTAATCAAAATCCCAGAAGCTGACTCACCCCCTACAAATATCTATATATGGATCCCTCTTCTTAGAGATCCAAAGGCTAGAATTTTGTAACTTGTAAGGAAGTGATGTTGGTTTCTCTCTGAGACATTTTATTGTTGGGTGATCTAGCTTTTCGTGAGGTGAAGAGGGATTTCATGCTAGGAGGATGGAACTAGGTCAGATAACTGGGTTGTAATCCTCTCTTCTACTACTTTTATCAGTAAATCTATTTGAGTTTTCCTCCATATTCTTGTATTTTTCTGAATCTTGTATTGATGTATGCATTTGTGTGGTTAATATACATCTGATCCTATATTTTTTATGGTTATACATCACTATGCTTTGATGGTATTATGCTTCTTTGACTATACAAGTGTTCTATGAAGCAGGACAAGTGAGGAAAGAGTGGAAAATTTTTGTTAAAGGGGAGAGGAAACAAGCAAGGAGCCAAGTGAAAGATTGAGGTTAGTACCCTCTGCTTCTCTCTCATTTATCTCTCATAAAGGAAAACACAAGTAACTTTAGTTTGTTTCTTTCTAAGATAGCTACCCGTCTTAGTGGACTAGTAGCTCTGAATGGACACTAGTTTTCCCGGTAACACAGAGCATGAAGGTTGTGAGGAGATTTGAATGCAACAGAAGGTTAGCCCAATGGGACACTCAAAGTATTGACTCTTTGTAAGTTTTATAACTTTCTTTCATAATAAAAGAAGATTGGAGAAATTCAGTGGTATAAAGTTTTTTTTTTAAACATATCCTTGGATGTTAAAATACATGTTGGAGTTTTGAGTGCTTGTTGTTCTCAATAAAATTTTTCAATACTAGGTAGAATACTAATAATGTTTGATTGTTTTCTAAAAGTCTAAGTTCCATAGGTCGCTTGTTATTTTAATTTTGGGAGGCTTTATTTGAATTCACTGCATCAAACGGGAGTTTACTTACAGTGAAATTTCTGAAAGATAGTATTTGCATTCATAGTAAAATGTCTAAAGGATAATATTTTCATTTACGTCAGTAAACAATAGTTTAATCATATCAGGATAGTATTTGCATTTACCACAGTAAACAAGAGTTTAATCACAGTACGTAAACTTTGTGAAGGATCATAGTATAGTATTTCCATTTACTACCGTAAACAATAGTTTAATCACAGTAAAATTTTAGAAGGATAGTATTTGCATTTACTACAGTAAACAATAATTTAATGATAGTAAAATTTCATAAGGATAGTATTTGCATTTATGACAATAAACAAGAGTTTAATCATAGTAAGTAAAGTTTATGAAGGATCATAGGATATTATTTTCATTTACTATAGTAACAATAGTTTAATTATAGTAAAATCTAAGAAGGATAGTATTTTCATTTATGACAGTGAACAAGAGTTTAATCACAATAAGTAAAATTTCTGAAGGATCATATTTAGATTTACTACAAACCGGAGTTTTTGTTGAAAGATTTTTGAAGGGATAGTTAGAATGAAAGATATATATTTTTTCATGGTTTGAATTAAATTTTTAATTGAAGAGTGGTAAATTTTTTGGTTCTCCTGGATTTAAAAAAAAAAGAGATTTCGTCATTTTATATATTGGGTGGATGTAGATTGCAGCCAAGTGTGAAGGGGACTCTAAGAATTTTGTAGCGAAATATTAGAGTTGTGAGTAAATGACTTGCGAAGCTTGTAGTAGAGAGAGGTATAATGTAGAAGAATTCAGTAAGCATGGAAGAAATGGAATTCAAATTAAATTGTGGTGAAATTTGAAAAATATTTAAATAATAATTTCTAATGTGAACGCTAATTTTTGAGAAAGTTGTGAAAGTTTTCTTTAAAATGAGAAAGGAATAAAAAATACTCAGGATTAAGGAGTAACTCTAAGAATGTTGCCATAATGTTCACATGTAAAATTCACTATTAAAAATATTAAATTCAACCAACAATCTTTACATAAAAGGAGCCAAGATAAAATAAGTGGTAAGGATCGCTTGCTCCTTCTCTTATTTTCTTTAAATGGTTTAATTTTGATTGGTGGAAAGTGGAGAAAAGGAGCTTCTGGGGAATGACATCAAGTTTTGATTTTGTTTTGGTTTAAGTTTAAATAACAGATTTTACGAATATAAAATCAAGCAGGGAAAATCCCAATGTGGTTAGTGAAGATTATATAGTTATTTGGTCTATTGAAAGTCTCAAGTTGAAGTCTTTATAGAGACAATTTTGATAGAATTTTTTTTTTTAACTAATTTTGTGAGATATTTTTGGAGGTAGAGTTTATGGATATAAAATCAAGAAGGGAAAATTAAATTGTGGTTGCTGAAGCTTATATAGTTATTTGGTCTATTGAAGGTGTCAAGTTCAAATCCTTATAGAGAAAATTTTGAAAGATATTTTTCTAAAAGCTAATTTTGGGAGATGTTTTTGGAGGTAGATTTTATGGATATAAAATCAAGAAAGGAAAATGACATTGTGGTTGGTGAAGTTTATATAGTTATTTGGTCTATTGAAGGTCTCAAGTTAAATTTTTATAGAGACAACTTTGAAAGATATTTATTTCTTAAAGCTAATTTAGGAAGATATTTTTGGAGGTTGTAAACATGATTTCGGTTTCCACCAGATGGTGACCCTGAGGATATCACTATTTGATAAATTTGAAACTCATGCATATTGGATATAGCTCACAACATTTTGATGGTATTGATTGTATGAAAAAAATATACAAGTTTGTAATTGCTTAGTTGCAACTATATAATCTCTTTATTCTTGAACCTTCTTTGTAAATGGGTGCATTTTCTATTGAACCTAACACCTGGATAATTTGTCGTAAATTTATTTATATTGGGTACATTTTTGGTGGTAGCTAAAACCCCTTTTTCAAAGTCAATTGTTGGAGAAAATGGCCAAAGTTGATGATTTGTTGTAGTTATTACGTAGTTTAATGTCATCCACAGTTCATAATAATGTCCAAGTCAACAAGGACACACTTTCTCACATCCACTCCTATTTGTAAAATGTGAAAAGAAAAATTTAATTTTTGGAGCTAGAATCCCAGTTTCCGCGAGAAGAACTGCAAAAGAAGAATTCTGAATCTGTTCTTGTTCAGAATAATAGTTTGTTTGAGCCTGATGATTAGTCATAAAATAATTAGAGTAATGAAATTATTTCAAAAGGAAATGCAACTGAAAGTTCTTATGAGAAACTTTTTATTCCCAAAACATCATAAGAACATGGGAAGAGATTACACACAATAAACAGAGAATTGGTTTAGGTTACAAGAAGGATATTTTGGATGTATATTTTCACATTCCATATTTTTCTAAACTACTACAATTCCTAACCGTTAGATTTATGGACGATGTCGTTCCAAAATAAGTTGATAGATGCCAAAAATGAAACATTGTTGGACATATGAAAGATTGGTGTTTTGATCTTCACCCATGTGAGCAATGAGGAAATCAAAATCACCATACGAATATATGTTCCACAACGAAGTCTACTGCAAGTTAAAAGTTAAATTTCGGAGAGGATTGCTTCTAGGGATTGGACGAAGACAGCGAAGAGGATTTACAGGGCATATCGAAGAATATGCTCCATAGTGATGACCAACCTTACAATGATGAAGAGTACTTCTCACCTTGTATCCAATAAGGAGGGAATAGTTGATGGTATTCTACAGGTATGTGTTAGAGATGTCAAGTCAGCCTGAGTTAGATTTGAATTGATCGGACTAAGATTTGAGTTGATTGAGTCGATTGAGAACTTCCATAATTGGAGTTGTTTGAGGAATTGTTGTGATAGTTCTAGTTTTTTTGATCACCTTAAAACCACATTTTTGGTTGTTCTGAGAACTGCTATGAAGGTTCCAGAGATGGTGTTGGTTCAGACCTTAATTTCTCCCATATTGGTTTATGTTAATCCTTTAAAACAATTTTATGAGAGACATTAAGCTCTTGGCTCAGATGCATTTTTTCATTTTGAGCTCTCATTCTTGGACTTTGGTATATCCCTTCAGATTAAGGGGTGACTATTAGATAGTTAATGCTCGGGATTAACCTTGGGTCAATTTGGGTAGTTATTGGATTCCAAGAACTCATGGTAACTAATTCAACTTTTTCTTGTATGTATTAATATGTACACATTGTAGATCATTGTTAGATATTGATTAATATACATTTGACTTGGTTTCTAGTCTCGTGTGTTCTACATTTGGAATAAATTGTAAGTAAGCATATCCTTGTATATGTCAATAAGAAAAACTCTGCTATGAGGATTTGATCACCTGCATTACTTTATATTCATGTAAGGTTAATATTCAAGTAAGATTTGGTATTTAAGTATCTCTATATATCCAAAATCAATTTATAACCTACAATTTCATGATTAAAGTCAATATTCAGCCACTGAAGAAGCCTTTCCCCCATTTAAGACATGGATGTCATTACCAATCTAACATATAAGAAGAACCTAAACAACATGGAATTCAAAGGGTATAGTATCACTCTAGAAAAACGCACCACCCTTGGCTCTGTCATAGATGACATACTATAAAAAGCTAAATACTATAAAGATCTAATCAACATCTAGGAGATAAAAAATATCTCTCTATATTGACTCATGTTAAGAACAAAATAAATATTATTACATTAAGAACAAACTCTCATGAGCTTCATAATGAAACTAGATGCTCGTAAATTCTCAAAACACCATGAAATAAAAGAATCTATCATGTTTGTGACACTAAAGGTTATATATTAATATAAATTTCTATTAAGTTTTCCATCATATACACATATATTATTTAATTTTCGCATACTATAAAAAAGCTAAATAATATAAAGATGTGATCAACTTCTAGGAGATAAAAACCATCTCCCTATATGGACTAATGTTAAGAACAAAATTAAGATTATTGCATTAAAAACAAGCTCTCATGAACTTCATAATGAAACTAGATGTTAGTCAAATCTCAAAACACCATGAACTAAAAGAATCTATCATGTTTGTGACACTAAAAGCTATATATTAATATAATTTTCTCTTAAATTTTTCATCATATACACATATTATTTATTTATTAAAATATTTTCTACACTAACAACTTCATCTCCTAATGAGTCTCCAACAAAAATATTTTATTAAAAAATTTCAAATAATATCCATTGTTAAAAAATTCCAACCCCATAATCATCTTAATTATATTAATCAGGACAATGATCTTGATAATCCTGCTATATAAATTAAAAATTCTAAAAATCATTATTATTTACATAATATGAAAAATTTATACAATTAATTTATAATACTATTATTTTTCTAATTACAATTTTTTACTAATATAACTATTTATATTAATATTTTAATCTATAATTATAACTTATCAAATATTAATAATTTTTTTTTAAATATATAGGCGATTTGTCGGTTTAGTTTGCACTTTAGAGAACCGTGATCCAAATCCAAGGCAAAAATTCTGACAATAACGTGCGAATAATATATAACCTCAACTACAATAACCCCTAACATTTATAAATGTGTTTTGATGTCTTATTTAAGTATTAAAAATTTGATAAGATCAATCATCCTAAGAGTTAAAATTTTTGAAAATAAATAATATTGACAAAATTTAACAATGATAAATACAATTATTATTTTTTTTTCTCGATAAAGACTATTCTATCAAATAAAAAGGAAAATTATTTACATAGAGGGTTTAACCTTTGAGGCGGTAGCAACCTGCCCTCTGTCAAAAAACTCTTGCCAGCATACTGTTGTCTGGCTTTTACAAAAAAGATTTCTCTGTCTTAAAACTGTTAGAAAAATTGCAAAATGCTACTAACATTTTCCTTGTGGACTTCTTACCAAAACATCTGGACATATTCATTTTGAATGGCATATACAAACACCTGGACACATACAAGACTAAAAAATCAGACACCTGGACATAGACATAACAAACAGACACCTGAATGCTTGTCTTCCTGAAACGCGTTGGAAGGCTTGGCGAGCTTAATCCTGCGGAGGCAAGCCGAATTCCTTGTCTGGAGTTAAATTGACCCATTCCACCATTACATTGTCCTCAACATCCGTTGCGCTTCTGCCTGGTGGGAGAACCAGATGGAGGATGTTGCTAAAACGCATTGGCTCGCTATCAGTAACGGGCTCCTGAGTAGACAGGGTCTGGTTCTCCGAAACCTTCTTTTCTGGGTCATTGAGGACCGCTCCCGATGGGCTAACTGGACTGTTGCTGGGCACCCGGGCACTCGATGGATCCGTGGATGGATTGTCAGAGCTGATCTGCTCTTCTTCTTCCTCAAAGATCACAGTCACTAAGGCTGAAATGAGTGGCTTATTAAGCCGACTCCTAAATTGAAAACACGCAAAGTGGAAGGAGCTGTTCAGGGAAATGCCTGAATTGTTCGAAGCCGGAGAGGAGGGCGCAACAGGGGCTATTGACGGGCCAGAATTATCAGAGGGTGGTGAGGGGGGCGAGACAGAGGTTAATGGAGAGACATTGTGCGGAACAGAGCCGCCTCTGCTACAAGAACCATCCCTAGAGCCAGTGTTGCTGCCGCGTTGGGGGGTGCCTCTAAGGCGCGACATTGTCAATTTAGGGTGCAGGCTGAGCAAACACGGGTTATAAGAGCGAGGAGGCCAATTGGATGCAGGCAACACCAGACTTCTAAGCCAAGTACCCAACCATAAAATGAAGTGATATGAAGTGTAATTGACTATAAAGAGCCAAAGAGGAAATCGAAAAGGAGCAGAGGCAGACTTACGGGATCCTCTCACCTGACTAAAACCAAAACCAGGATGCAGAGACCTGACCTAGAGAGGCTTCTGAGCTCTGTGCTCTTCCCTGGTGCGCCCTCTCTTGAGCCATATGAAGCGCTCCTAAGTGCAAACGATAACCTGTTCCATGTCCTTTATGCTGCGCGCGCGGTCCTCCAACCCAGAGCAACATTCCCTCTGTGCATTAACGCCTCTGCACAGTGCCATAACTATCCTTCGTTGTCCACAATAACTCAGGGCTTTGAATGCCCTTTCCTCATATGCTCTGAGCCGCCTAGACCTGCTGGAGCGCTGGCCAGCTGTCGTCCTAGGTTGTCCTATCATGCATAAGTGTTGTTAACACCCGCATTCGGGTATAAATACAGTTATTATTACTGAGCATATTATTTTCATATATATATATATAACTGTTAAATATTTTATCCCCGTAATATTGATTTTAATTTTCTCTTTTGTTATATTTTAAAATAAAATATTAATTTATATTATAATATTGCATTATATTTTAATTTTATTATTAATAAAATAGATGATAACATGTTCAAGAATAAAAGAATGTTAAAGTAATATTGAGACGTAATGAAGAATCTTCACACCATCATTACAGTCTCAATATTCATTACAGATTGTCTATTACATGATCGGTTATGTTCGTTGACAACATTCTTTAACACTATCCAAACATTCAGTTTCTCCAATGAAAACAATGACGTTGACGTTATGGGTCACAGAGATGAAAGTCGTATTAAATGAATAAAATCATTGTATTAGACTTACTGCACCATATAAGGTAATTTATGTTATATAAATATGCCTAAGTATTATAGTTTTTGAAAACCAGAGAGAAAAATTAATTGATTTTAATAATTTATAATTCTAAAATTATCACACGTGCTTAATACTTATTTTTATGGAAAAAAGTTATGGATAGTAAAAATTATTGTTAATTATTAAAACCAGTAATTTGTGAAGTTTTATTTTGTAGCATTATTATAATAATTAGATTTTCTTAATTTTTGAATTTAGGTTTCTATTTCATAATATTAAAGAAAATTTATATATTAAACAATTAAAATAAAATGGTAAAGATTTTATTAAAAAAGAATTTATATTTAATATTAATAGAAGATAGCAGTAAATATAAAATGAATATTTTTCTATATTTCCTATATATATAATTTTTTTAAGGTTAAAAAACTGTATATATATATATATATTATATATATATCATTCAACTAAAATGTTGATCTGTCAATCTAAAAAAGGTTGATCTATCAATCTAAAAAAGGTTTATTAGTATAAGAAGGAATTCAAATGTAGCAAGGGTTTTGAGAAAGAACTTAGATTGCATTTTCAAAAATATCTCTATATTGATACAAGAAGCAATATAATATCATAAGTACATTTGTTGGATATTTTTGTAGTTGTTGCAATAGTATTGAAGTCCTAGTAGTAAGTCTTAAAAAATACTTTTTTTTAAGTTGTGATATATTAAGTAGATTATATACGTCAATATTAAGTACATTTGTTGGATCTTTTTGTAGTTGTTGCAATAGGATTGAAGTCCTAGTAGTAAGACTGAAAAGAGATTTTTTTTTAAGTTGTGATATATTAAGTAGATTATATACGTCAATATTCTATATAAAGGTGAAAGGTGAATCTATAGATAAAGTGATTTCACAATTAAAATTAAAAAATTTATATTATTAATCGCAAAAAAAAAGTCATAAAATAAAAATGTGATTGTCAAAATATTTGTAAAATATTTTCAAAGATTATACAATAATTAAAAGTTGAACATGAGTTTTACACACATACCTACAAAATCAAACTTTTCATAAATAATAATTTTTTTATAAATATTAATATTTTAGGGTTGTGTGTTGTTTTTCATAAATATGATGATTACGTTAATAATGACCCTAGTGGTATATATATTATATAGATATATATAATATATATATATTATATTATAATATATAATTTTTTTTTAAAAGTTACACATTAATTAAAAGTCAAACATTTCTTTGACATACATTTCTATAAATATTAAGTTTGAGGTGTGTGTTGTTTTTCATAATTATTGAGATTTAATGTATGTACTAATATGACACTCAATAACATATAGATATTTTTTTTATAAAATTACTGATCTCATTTATATAAACGAATC